>JAAAKL020014026.1:0-12163 GCA_010016065.2 Carybdea cf. marsupialis auct. non (Linnaeus, 1758) | reverse complement strand
TTACTTATTTAACATAGATCTCAGTCTACAATTTCTAATGAATCCCTAATGTTACAAATCACATATTTATGTATAAGCTATTTTACAGTTGAATCACTATATCACTAAGCATACTACAAGAGTCATGGACTATCCCAGAATATTCTAGATGATGATGTCATCATGACATAGGCATCAAGACCAATCTATGACAGGTAGCAACGTCACTCTAATCTCTCTAGCTTTGCTTTTAGCATTTGGGATTAAAATATAAAGCTGGGTGTAGATTATGATATAAATAGAGGTAAGGTAAAAGTATTATTTTTAGAGACATAAATATTAAAAAAGATTTGATGTACAGTTATTTGTGGGTATTATTTACTCCGCGAGGATCGATTCGTGATATACGAATTACTTCTCGTAATAATTGGTATGATTATCATTTGCTTAATTATGAAGGTGGACGCTGGTTCAAATAGGGAGTTGGGAGATAAGCAGAATTTGGTGTAGTTTGAGGGTTATATGAACCCATATATAACTGTCCATAAGTGAAATGTTATGATTGAATGAGCCGTGGGTATATATCTGTCTGAAGAGACGAAAAGGACCTCTGTTTGGATTACTTACAGCATGGACTACCTTTAAAATGCAATGGAGGTGAAACGTTGATTTGTTATAAACTACAAAGAGCGATAAACGTTTTTGAATACTTGTTTTAATCATTATCACTTTTGTGATATTGTGATTAGATCCTGATCCATAGTAAGACGCCTTCGTCTTTACTAAACCTTTTGGAAAAACAGATGAGTCTTGAGTGCAGCATCCGGATCTGACTGCGAAATAGTCTGAAATTTAAGCCTGCTCTGCTTTTCAGGTAAGACATTTAGAAGAATTAAAGGATAAATGTCATCGCATTTAATAAATAGTGTGTGAACATGATGATCTATCAACTAAATGCGTATCAACAATAGATGAGGCTTTGACTGGCATGAGCTATCGAGGACGGTTTCTTTGCAATGGCTGGATCTGACGACCTCTGTTCAACATCCCAGTGTGTTTTTCCAATTAAAAACCAAGGAATGGTTTCCACAGGAGGGCTTAAAATGCACTCATTAATCACAGATGAGTTATATCCTTTCTTTCACATTTGCCTGTTATCAGCACCAGCGATTTGAAGTCCGGTGTAAATCGAGTGCGGTGAGAAAGAAAGGGGATCAGAACTCATTACAAGGGCTGAGCATTGAATACATTCATAGATTTACAGTGTGTCTTTAAGTAATGCTAGATAAGAGAACAGTTCAGAAGGGATGAATGGTGCTATTTGATTTATCCATTAGCAGCTATGAAATGACCCGCACTTTGTCTCACGAGAACATGAAGAATTTAAGCGTTTACAGGGTCGTACGAAGGTTTTAATTTATATTTGTATCGATGAAAAGGGAATCTACTAAAAAAAAATTGGCAAGTGAACATTCTAGGATTCTTTTGCATTCTACTTACCTCTCTCTTGAGGGGTTCGAGGTGTAAACGTGATCCCAAGTGTAAAGAAAGAGACACTTAGCCTCTAGTATCCTGATAAATTGGTAGCATCAGGAGAGGATAAGAATATTCGTGCCCCACTTTGCACAAATTTGTATATTCTTTAGTAGTAGCTATATCAAAACCTTGAATACAGTAGATATTAGGAGGTTACAACCTGTTATCTGTAAGCACTACCATCAGGAATAAGTTAGTACATTATTACAAAATTAAATTAGATTTTACTACAAAGCTTTAAAAATTGAATATTCGAGCCATTCCCGTAATGGCCAAATCAATATAGAGATTACATTCTCCCTCCTCGACTGCCTGATCCCACAGAGTGGTTGCAGTTCTCAAGAAAATCTGTTATGATTTCTTTGGCTAAAAATGTAGTCTCTGAGTTTTCTAATAACGATCTCAGGTACAAAATGTCCTTCAGAACTCAGCCAAAAGCAGTATAGGCCTACAAGATTCGACACTTCTATCGTAACCTTTAGATGTTAGTTATTCTGTTTACCAACAAGTTAACTATTCCTCCTGGGAACTCCCATTGTATTACGTTCAGTCTGTTGCAACAAAGGTTTTCTCTGTTAAATCTGATTTACAAAGTTTGTTGATGGCACAGAACAATAAAACTGCTCGAAGTAGCGAAAACGTTTTTGTACTTAACAGTAGTTTTGTCTGACTCCCCTCACTTGGCCTTTTCGGTTAAAGTGTACCTTCAGTGGTTAGAAATTTTTTGACATTTTGTTTAGTTTGTTCCAAGAAATTAAACTGCCACGTTAGTTTTTGTCTAAGGTACAGTTATCCGTAGTTAAACATGATTCTTTAAATAATTTTTTCAAGCACGAGGCAAGTTTTGACGTCATAAGGAACAAAATTGACGTTGTAAGGAACAGGGAAGTTTAGTTGTTGATGCTGAAAAATTCAATACGAAGCAAACATGTCGGCGGCCAGCCGTGCAGTTTTGAACTCTTTCACACGGTTTTATGTGAAGTACACTCAACATACGAGAAGAAGAATAGACGGAGGTTTTAAGGTCAGTACAATACACAAAATACCAAAACATTTCTGACTACTGGTGGTACACTTTAAGCATTCAGCTCCATTGAGACTGATTGGTCAAAACCTATCTCCAATCTGGCAGTCAGAGTTCCGATTGGCTGTTTTCAAAACACAGTTGGGTATTAATTTCATTGGTTACTTTTCAACTTCAATTCTTACGATTTTGTACTCTGAGGAGTTTCAAACAAAAAAAGCATTAAAGTACAAAATGTTTTCGCTACTTAGTGCAGTTTTAAATCCGATTCCTAAGGGAGTGCACGATCTCATATAACCTGATAGCAACAGTGGAGCCTACCCTCATACAATTAGTTTAAAGCTGATGTTCATTTGCTTATGCAGGATGCAAACTTTACACTATTTTTGTAAGGACCAATACTATTATTTTAATTTTGAAATAGTTTGGACACACATAGCATGAGCATGGTCTAACGTATTAAACATCAAATCAAAAAAGCTCATTTTTGCTGTTATCGACCCTACTTTTCCATATACAATTTTCAAGAAAAGGATAAAATTACTTCGATCAGTAACAATGAAACTGCTATTACTGCTGGTGAGATTACTAATGTAATAATACGTATGCATAAAAGGCAGAAGCATATATGAATCTTGAAACCACTTAGGAGTTCGCAAGTAATTTGTCTGAGATAACAAGGATTCTGCGAGAAAGGAAAGGTAACAAGTCAAAGTAGCATAAAATTGAACCTTGTATCCGTTTTAAAACTATGCAACAATACACTGAATCGATTACTGAAGGCGTGTACCGCCGTGAATTGAGTTGATAAAGAAGATGAAGGCTTGGAGACGAAGGGTTTGATCAGCAAATCACTAATTTGTAGAGCAAAAAGCGACGTTACATTTTGGCAGAAATACACAGCAAACTTAACAAATCCTTTATTAGTGAAAAACAAGCTGCCAGTATATGACTTATCAAGCGCATACAGGTTTGGAGCACTCAGCATGAAGCACTTTGAAACCTCTAAGGAACATACAAACAGAACTTAACAACATATCTCTGCAAGGATCAAAAATGGCACAGTTTAGGTAGGGCTTTTTTTCAGCCTAATTTATATAGAAATTGCATAATATCCTTATAAACAGTCACGTAGTAATGCACGTTTGTAGTCACTCGCAAAGTTTTCTGAAAGATGCAAACTTGGGTTTCCTCACATTAAAGTCTAGCGTCTAAGGGTATAAAAAGCCACCGCAACCCACTGCTTCAGAAGATTAACGGTGTTATCCGCAATAACCGTAACTTATGAACTTTTTTGTCAGGTTTTGCAGCGAAATTAACAGATAAACAACCTCACTCTCAGATTGTGTTTTTTTATTTACATTTTCATGCCTCAATACAATGAAGCTTTCCATATTGAAACTCCAGCCACTTTGTGAACAAAACACTAGTGAAAAGAAAAATCTTGAATAAAAATTGTCTTTATTTTTAGCATATTGCTTAGTAAACATTTGGCACATGCAAAAAACGCTTTATACCTACACCGTGTAAGCAGACGCCCGTTTCCTGTCTCATGGCATTCTGCATTGGCCTAATTAGTAACGTTTTCAACAACATGCGTCATCGAGTCAAACACTGTTCTACTCTGCCTACTGTAGACGAATCGTAAAAACCTTTTTTTACTCTATACGTGAGTAAATGCCTTCATAGTTCTTCTTTGTCTCTTTTAATTCTTAGATATATAACCTAGCCGTGTTTGAATACAGGATTAGAAATGCTACTCTTCTGCCTTCAAATTGAACGCTCCTGTCGTAATCTGGTAGTATCTTAAGTTGCATAGTGTGCTTATTCTAATATATCATTAAGGCTACCATACCCAAATAGGTCCCCGACGGCTTCTTTGTATCACAATGTTTTACACGGTGCTTATTATATGTCGGGGCTTGTAAAATCAGTCACTGCATAAAAGCATTATAAAGCCTTAAGATTGGTGAAGTATCTCTCGAAATGTAGCTCAGAAAAAGACTACGACTCACGACATGATAAATCTACAAATCTACAAATAGATAAAAATCTACTATATTTAACATTATAATTTTTTGATCCCATTTACAGTTCAAACTTTTGAGGCTCAGTCTACCTTTAGAAATCTTTTATACCAGAAACCTTTCGTAGTAATTTGATGAAGTGCAAGTCGTTAAACACACGAATACAACTCGTTTTAGACAAGAACTAAGCCTAAATAGGAAAAAGTCGTTAGTTCCATCATAGGACTTATTTTAGGGCTTACTTGCATACAAAATTTTTACTTGTGGGCTTATTCGAAAGTAGTGGCATATTCAAAGAGTGAAGACACATTTGAAATCTAATAGGTAAGCTTAATATTGACAGAGAAATGTTGTGCCATGGACAGTACGAATTTTGTCAAACAGTGCCATACTTTTTTTTTCTATCATATTCAGCACAATTTATGCATTTATATGCCTACAATAACCAAAGGATAACAAGAAAATCCATACACAGTTTACAAGTGGATGGTTTTGGTTCAATGCAAACATAATTACTTTTTGTTCTAGTTAGCTCTTTATATCAATGGCCTATGAGCATTTCATCAGAATATTGAAACGCCCAGAAAAGAAGAGTTTTAATGTAGCAATAATGACAGAAATTGTTGAGAAGCTTCAAAGAAACGTACACTTGATTAACTTTATACTAACAAGATTAGAACCCTCGCTTTCTGTACGAGGATTGGATCCAAAATCGATTCATAATGAAAGTAATAATGGAGGAAACTGTCAGATGTTGTTGGGTCCTACTTCGACAGAGGGATTCTGTTAAAATCTTAATGGTTTATGCCAGGGATCTAGTTTACATGAAGGACTATCACAATAGAGTATATCAAGAGAGTCTCAGTAAACTCGTGAAATATTCCTTTTCATATAATGAAAGTAAATCCTACCAAACTATGTCTTTGAAGGAAAGACAGACAGTCAGTATTCTTCGGTTTCTTAAGTATAAAGGCAATGAGGGCAAGATGAAGGCATAAAGGCAAGATGGAGGAAAGTTTCAGTTTTTTAAAAAACCTTCCTTAATAGCATTTCCCTAAGGAAACAGGACCACACCCATTGCCTAGCAAAGACCAGTATATGTTTGATGAAACCAAGTATCAATGCAACCGTGCTGGTATTATGTCCCTATGCCCTTTACGACAAAGAACAGGCACCAGCAGATTCGACGGCACCACAAGATATTTGAAGCCCTCTTAATAATAAATGATGGTTAAACATCACTATATGACATACGTCATATAGGACCGAATACGTTTAGCCTGAAGCAGCGGTAGGAACATGTTTAGTTCTAAGGCGCAGAAGCAGTACTCAGAATAGCCACTCAACTTTGTTGATGAGAAAGGAAAACAGCGGCATCCGATGCGGAGGGAAGAAATGATGTCACAATTTTGAAGATGTTTGTATTACGAAAATGATATTCAATTTTCATTCTTTTAGTAAGAACGTCCATAGTAAGAACCAAAATGAAGAGTGTTGTCCTTCCGCAACACCGAGATGTCAGCTTTCAGTTCTAACGAAACTTAATTATTTGATATTGGTTCCCAATGTAAGGAACCAAGGAATACCAGCAGAATTTTGACACGAGACTATTGAAATTCAAGCGCCTCTAGTTTAAACACTATATACAGTATAGGTCTGTTATTTTTCGAAACTGCTTATTCCGGGGTTGTCTTTAGATATCTGGAGTCAAATCTTACTATTTCAATAACGTTTGATTTGTGAGCTCAAAACTGGCCAAGCTACTATTAGAAGTACATTTCCAGTAGCTCATTTCGGCACAGATATGATCTTGCTAAAAATTAACAAATCTCATGTCTATACAAGGCACTGGTAGATGAAGCATCCCTAACTAGAAGTCGACAAGTAACCTTTCCTATTGTTGGATAAAGCTACCGTAGCTGTCAGATAGCTGAAGGACGGCAAAGCAACAGAAGTGATACAGTACCGGCGGGACGTGTCAAATAAGTTGGTGCATCTATTCTAATGATGCTACACCTTCTGTTTTGTATCTTCTGAAGTCAAGCTAAGGTTCAAATGATTAGATTCGTTACATTATGCAAAGATAGATGCCAACTGGAATTTAATAATCATTGCCTAATTTGCTTTGTATAGCTATGTGAGTATAGTGCTCTTCATTGTAAATCTGAAACAAACGCTTCTCAAATTAGAGATGGAATAGGATGACAAACAAACAACTTATCACGGGGGCAATGAGCGCTTTTAATCACAAACCTTGATTCCCTTTGTTGATTAAATACTTTACTCTCACTTCCTGCACAGTTATTTAAGTAATGATTTTTATGAGTTTTCCATGGCACGCTATTATATTACTTCTGAGTCTATACATTGACCACATTTCTGTTGTCAGGTTGAATGAAGCCTGAACGGAACCTTTCAAGACCGAGAAACACTTCTCCAAGACTGCTTGCAATTTGCACAATGTAATTCACGAGAAAAGCAGACCTTAAAGAGTATGGTATCATCACAATGTGCCGGTACCACTGATCTCTAAAAAACACTGGATGGAGCATCTTCCATCTCAAAGGGAGGTCAGTCGTTTTAGTCCCCATCAAGCAAACAGCTTGTAAACAATATAACGTACCATGGCGCATCTTCCCGCCCTAGTTTAACTTTTGGGGGCTAGTATTCGTGACCACACTTTTGTCAACAACGGGATTGCTCGATCCAGTCCTTTTAGAGATCAGTGGCCGGCACATATGGAACCTCAGATTGAACGCTGACGCCATCTTATTCATAGATACTTCAAATTATCAGGAGTTAGTGTTACAACTCGGGTTTAGGAATGCAAAGACGTTTGAGACCTAATTCAAAGAGGAGGTGTATGGCGGTGATTAGCATTTAATATTTTGCGAATGTAATAGAACACCGATCGAACAGATCAAGACCTTCAATTAGTTGGTCAATTTAGACTGCGAGTGAAAATTGTTCCAATGATAGTCGCTCAAAGGTTGCGATGGCAAGGTAGCACATTCTCGAGCTCATAATCAGTAGGAAAAGTAAAGTACCCGAAAGGAGGAAGCCTCTGCCAAGTGCAAATCTTAATTTTCTCTGTTCTGATGTATAAAAGCAGAGACTAAGATTCTGAGTATCAGATCCTCTTTGCAAATATTCTGAAAGAGTCACAAGCAACTAAAAGCTTGTGAAATTAGTCGAACGGTCAAAAGATGCTGTTCCTGAGGTGGAGCGGAGGTCAAGATAGGCTTTCTGCCCACGATTGTATCTTGCATGGGTTCTGTTGCAACAAAAATGTCCTAATCTACGCTAGGTCCACACTTGTTATTTTCCAAATGTTAATATTAGAAACAAAGAACTAAAGTCACCGCATGATACCTTGACCATATCAATTTGTGATTTTCCTTTCCAAACTAATTTCCTTATACTTAAATATAACTAAGGTTTATATTGATTGTTTTATTATATTTTACAACTGACTACAACTTTTTGACTGAATGCTAATACTTGCATTTCATTGTGGAGGATTCGGTTGTGATCCCAGCTATTTTTGGGTTATAACAACTGGTACTTTTCATCATGTGAGGCAATTCATAAAGATTTTAATCAAATCTTTTGGAAAATGTTGCAAATTGTCGTGTGATTTAATGCAATGTTCACAGTGGTGGTTTAAAATTGTACTGTGATTTCTAATGCACAGGACCACCGTAGATCCATGTCTAAGCGTTGACTCCAGACTCCTTCCTTTCCAACCATTCCATAGACTTAAGCACTCGGGAGGAAATTTGAACACAAGGATTTCATGGTGACACTCATATTGACATTAAAGAACGGACACGCATTGTGAGCACAGGGTTGTCACTGAGGGTAGGCGAGGCAGGGCGTTGCCTGCCCTGTGAGCTCTCGTTTCAGTATTCCACCTACCCTGGCAAATATATGTCAAAGAACAATGTTATATGCATTTCACATTCTCTACCATGTTTTGTGTGCGATCTTTTCTTTTAGTCAGTGGGTACTAGCTTCTCATGAGTTTCTGAGAGAAAAAAAAGAGAAAACTGGAAACTGTTAATGCGTTTTTCGTCGTATTCCTTTCCCATACTTTGGAAACAATGTATATATGTTCTGTCTACCCTTATTATATTTTGGAAGATCCGATTGCCTCTGTTGAAGCGCCAAGGACGTGAGTGACTTTCCTGTATCATACATCCTTTAAAAGTCAGGCCATTTCCAAGTCAATTTATAAAATTGTAAACAATTAAGAGGCTCCATTTTCAAGAAAACAATATCCTTTAATGGAGACACCGACAATTTATCAGATGTTTATATTTGAAACAACGTATACATCATCCACTGTCTAGCCAGGAAACAGCACAATTTGGTAATACCAGTAACAGTAACTGGAAGGACAGAAAATTAAGTTGTCTATAGAATTATAAGTTTCTCGTAGATCCATCAATGCTTCCTGTATTGGTTTTAATTTTGCTACAACTAATAGCAGCCAATGAAGGCTAACGAGTTTCAAAGAAAAGATACAATAGCCATTCTACGGCCATGAATTTATTCTAACCAATTTCATTGTAAAGCATTTTCTGACTTAGTAGATGTTGCAATGACAATTTAACCCACTACATAACAATTTTACCAATTGCTTCTAGCTAGTCCATAATTGTCAATCCTCTCTCTCTCTTGAAGACATGGTCAAGTAGAAATATAGCACTTAGGTAAAAACCACTAATAACGTTTTAACACAGCATTGCTGTTAACTTTAATAATGCTAAATATTAACAATGAATAAAATAGGAGTGTTTGAAGGACTTCAATTATTTTACATTGCCGTGTTCATTACTTTGTACTGGGGAGGAAGGGGTGTAGTTATGTACGCGACACTTGCACTACAGTTGTATGCAGAGATGTAATTCCAATAATAATTAAGATGAAACATTATTCGTGCTCACTGGGCTGGATTAATTTGGTTTCTAAAATTCATTTTGGGGGATTTAATTACCTAGCCAATAAAGTTGTTAAGTAAATTTATGTTAAGACTTTGGGGGATTAACATCCACGTATCACGTACCCCTTTCTCTTATTGCATGTCAGTAACTGACATCGATGACGGTCTTCCCATACGTAGAGATCTTTTCAACATAAAAGTGTATCTTGTCTGTTCAAGATGCTTTTTAGTTTTTTTTACTTAAAATAGTATATTATATTTAGACCAGTGCTCAAATAAAACTTTACAGACCGACCGTTTTAACAATACCCCTAATATCTCTAGAGGTACATTTACATATATCTCACAATAACTTTATAACCTTTGATCTATACAGAAACCAAAAGCATTGATGTTGTAGCTCAAAACGTCATCACAATTGTCTTCTTTCATAGTTTACTTTTCTCCTGTCGTTTATGAATAACCTCATGTGATGAATATTTGGCCCTTTTAACTTTTTTTTCAAATATCTTGTAATTAAAATCAATTCTTCTTCCAAAGCTAAAATTATTACACTAGTTCCCGTTTCATTTAATGCCCCTTCACATGAGCGTCCTCTTTTAACACGAATTTATAAGATTAAGACATTCACTCTTATTTAATGCTATAATTAATTTAAGTCGTTTACTAGAAAGCAACTTCCTGACTACAAGTAGAAAGTAACATTTAATAACAAATAATTCAACTTTTTCGAGAACGAATAGGGCTCAGAAAAGTCTACCCAATATCATTCTGGTTTCTAACATATAGTAATTCCTGCATTTAAATGGAGCAAGGAATATTTGTATTAAGCAATACTCGGAGTTACCACCTTATTTTGTACCCAAAATTAATGTGCGTGGAAGAAGTTAAAATGACTTCTGTATTAGTGAATGAAATATAATTTCAGTTATTTTCAAGTTCCATTTCCACGAATGGACAAAAAGTAAATTTATATAATGTGACGGTACTCGTAAGACAGTCCCTGTGTTAAATATCAAACAATTTTAATTTAACTAAGTTTCACTACTCGTTGCAACCCGTCACAAAAGATATTTGTGAAAATCTTAAAGTTACATACATCATACAAGAAAAGGCGTCAAATATAAATATCATATGAAAACAGAAAATTAAAATGAAGATAGTAAACATGCAATTCAAAAATGCAAGACAATAAGTTAAACTTCGTTTGTTAAAAATAGAGAATGTTGTCTTACATACGGGTTTGGTAGCCTATAAACGATGAACTGGAAGAGAGTGCAGGTTTATGAAGCTCTTTGCAGTGAAACCCTCCCGATAAGCTTTGACGTGCTATGGCTTTGAACATTTTAAGCCTAAATTTCGCTGAAGTGTTTTTTCTCTCCATTCACTCATCTGTGGCTTCAGTCGAATGAAAAGGAAAAAAATTGTCCTTTATCTGCAAAAAATCCTTAGAAGACTTAAGTATGATTCTCTTTAAAGAATCAAGGCGTTTCGCTTTCGCAACCCAAGGACAAACATGTCTCAGACAGCTTTTATCTCCTTCTTCGTAGCAGTATCTTCTTTTAATATTAATATGTCTTTTGTAGAGCTTCCGAAAGCTTGAACAACTACAATGTCTTTGAGTTGGACAAGAGCATACAATGTCGTGCAGTCTATTGATGTTGATCAATTACATTTTTTAGTTTTATAGTAAAGCACGTCTCTTGGATGTATAGTTTAGTAACAAATCAAAAATATCAGTGTCATTAGCTGCGATGTGTACATCAGAGCACCTATGGGTTAAAAATGAAGGTTCGTTGACGATTAAAAAATCAGTGTTTCCCACTTTTCTTGCATTATTAACGCACCTCATTTGTATATAAAGTCAAATACATGTTAGAGTGATTGTTAACTACATTCAGTTATCAGATCGAACAGTAATATCTACTATATGGCTCGAGTGGAGACGGCGACCTTTGTGCTCTATCATCTCTCTGGTAGATGTATCTTCAACCATTTCAGCTTTATGTAAGGTATATTGCATCAACAAGAATTTAAAGACTCTTCATAAAATGGGCAACATTAACTGGTTCATATGTAAATAGTAATGAAGTTGGTCGCTGACGCTTGCTGAAAGAGCTGCTTTAATGTGATTCGCACCTCTTTACAACATTTTAATATCTTCTACCTTCTACCTGTTTTAACAAACTTTAAGTCAAAAAAGTTAAAGTCATCTATTTCTCTTTAATTTACATTTATATTCACCTCCTTGCTAACAACCACTCGCTTTGCAATATCGATTAGTTTTTTACCGTCAGCTAAAATGGACAGATTGTCAACATCAAGAATGTACAGAAATCTAGCAAGTTTATAGGCAGCTTTGAACACGATACTGTAGTTGCGTTTTCAAATACCTCAGTGACTTCGTGAATTAAGCAAATATCTGTTCTGACAATAGCAATGTGTCTGTGGGAGCATCGTAAAAACCGTACAACGTTTTTTGCTTACGCAGTGCATCATACATCATTATATGATATTATGCACTGCACATAAAATTACTCTTACATTTTATTAACGATTCAATCAGATGATATCACGTTGTAATGCAGCTGGCTGCAAAACATGTCGATTCATTCCAGACGGAAGACACCAGTATCAGCTCAACAATAATGA
>JAAAKL020014025.1:0-12163 GCA_010016065.2 Carybdea cf. marsupialis auct. non (Linnaeus, 1758) | reverse complement strand
CAACGTGTTACACCTTATTTCCAGGTCTACATCAGATTTCATAAAGAGGGAGCCATGGTTACCGGCACAACTACTAAACCCACATTAGCTAACAATATTCGTTGATCAGGAATGCCAAAAACCGTACAATTGATAAACAAACTCAACACTTCTAGATTTAGGGTAATGAAATCAGTCCCTATCAACAGTTTCATTAAAACCACTTCGGAAATCCCAGCATGATAAGATCAAATGCTCTCTAAGAACTTAATGATAGATTTTAAACAATTTTATGCTAGAAACTAGCTTTATCTAATTCATAATCAGTTTGGAAGCTTATTTGATCTCCATCAACTCTCAACGTGAGTTTATTAAGATTATTCAAATCTCTTCGAAGAGTTGGTGCACTCACGACACCGTCAGCTATAGGCCTCTATCATCCACCTTCCCTCAGCGGCATTAGCCACACTGTGAAAAGGCTAGCGCAACAAAATCAAAACTAAATTGTGATTTTAACGACCATGATAAATTGGCACTTTAATTTTCAACTCACAATACTTTTTTTAAATGTATGCAAATTATTTTCTGTAGAAGTTCACTCGCGATTCATTCGTGTTAGGGGTCTATATCTGTGCCTTCCCTCAAAGATATGACTTCCACTCTGCGAATGCTAACGTGACAAGATAACATGCTTTAAAAGCGCTTAATTCTAAACTTCAAGCCATTTTTTGTGGCATAAACTCGCCCTGATACATAATCAATTCGGAAGCTTAGTTGATCCCAATCAGCTCACAAAATGCGTTTGTGAGGTGTGTTCAGAAGCTCTTCATAAATGAGCGCCCTCACGACACTTCTGTTCAGAATATTTGACACACACACTCCCTACTAGGCATTGTCAGCACTTTCGAAACGCTAACGTGACAATGAAATTTGTTTCCTTAAGTTGGTAATTACAAAGATGAAACGAGTTCTTGTTGCACACTTCATTTTCCAAATGCAAAACAGATTCTAGATTTAATTAATCCTGGGTACGAAAACTATCACAATATCGACTATGTCACAAAACTCGGCACGGAATGCATTTCCTCGCTAGTAACTTCCTTAAAGCGCTGTTGTGACTCCACATCGTCAAATCTTCAAGCACACAGTTTTCTTTCGTGACCTGGCAGCAAGCTCGACATCATTTTTTTAATGAGATGTGCCGTTGTATTGATAAGGTTGCGTAGAAGAATGCACAAGCGCGCGAGCTCTTGATAACGACCTTGCTTCAACCTGGTCGAAAATATGCCACCAATATATCAATTATTAAGATGACGACCCCTAGTAATCACTAGTGACGTACATGAATGCAAATGCATAGTGCTTAAGGGACATTAAAGCTCTATTGGAAATAGAAAAATGTACGAGCGGGGGCAGATGACGACAGTTTGTATCTAGGGCCATCATCTAATTGCCGTCGTACGGAAGTTATGCTCCATGCTCGTTTTTAACTTGGAATACCATGTCACGTATACCATGGACAAGGGGTACGTATACTGGATGTAAAGGTGAGCTTCAATAATAAACGCAAGTACACCAGCAAAGTTCGAGGCACGGGGAAAGGTGCCAAGATGACCTACTTGCGGATGATGAAGAGTAGGTTAGGGATTGACGCGAACCAGATGAAGAGGGACGCAACCAACCGCCTCAGACATTGGGCAAACACGTTGCCATTAAAGAAAAAACTCTGAGAATATTTCTTGCTGCACCGGTGCTTTCACTGACTACTACTAGTAGCAAATAATAAAACCCTATACGGAATCGCAATGGAAATGATTGAACTCATGCTAGGCACTTGGATGCGTGGACGGTGAAATCAACCAAAGTTAAACGGTCTGAGATCTATTAACTGCCCGAAGTCTTATCATGGTTAGCACAAGCGCGAAATTTTGCATTTTTTATATCCAAATATCCTGGATTAACGCATCACGTTTTGATGTGGCATAAAATTGAATTATCTGTGGAAAGCAAGTGTCTATAAACAGTACGCCCTCTCAACCTATAGTAGAGAGAGGAAACTCAGATTTAGATAATCGATCATTTAGCGAAACGTTTTAAAGCTGAAAGCTCCAGTAGCTCCCCCTTCTTCTCCGCTGATCTCTGCATCTATCTTCTCCCTTCTCCAAACGGAAAGGTATGCCATGCAAACACTAGACACCATTCTTTTGGAAAATCTACAGTGGATTAAAGTAATTGTTCTGTTGCCTGCATTAATAAAAGTCCAAACGTGTTGGTAGGTTTTACTTTCTGGTCAAGGTAGTCCAATGCAATTTTACTCACCGAAGCAAGGAGGCGCTCATGGGACACTCCTGAAGCACTTATGGGACACTCAAATAGAAGGTGGCTCATCTATATTCCAAATACCGTTCAATTAAAAATACCGTTCTATTTATATTTAGCCTTTAATGCATATCTGATTGAAAGTAGAAACAAGATAGAGGGTTTATTGGATATGACTGTATGATTGTTTGTGTGATTCCATTTTAAGGAAAATAATTGATTATTAGTTTATCATAAATCATTACTTTGTGACGTCATTGCTTTGGAAATCAAACAATGCAAATAGGATTTAACAGGGGTAGTGTCGAGTTGCTTTATGCATCTATTAAGCCACCATTTTGGCTGCTTAAGATAGTATGCCATCTGTAAGGAGCTTCAAAGGACATAAGCAAGAAGTTTTTCCTGACTGTTTGCCGTCTTCATTACTAAGGATTACTAATGCTGAGTTTACTGCTCTTACTTTGTCTGTCTTACCTCGTCTCTTCTTGATATTTCTCCTGTTGTTGCTGTTATTGTTGTTTTCATTGTTGCTCTTTCTGCTGCATTTCTTGTCGTTCCTCTTTCTGTCTTTGTTTTAGTTTTATTCTTTTTTCTTCTTGTTGTTGCTGATCTAATTTTTCTTGTTGCTTTTCTAAATAATTAGGATATTCTTGTTATCTGTTTTTGTTCGATCTCTTGTTGTTTGTTGTTCTTGCTCTTGTTTCGTGTTGTTATTCTTCTGGCTGCTTGTTTTTGCTACTGTTTTAAAACTGTTCATGACACTTTCTTTACTGGTATTCTTGCCGCTTGTAGTGCTAGAGTTGTTGCTGTCCTTAATCCTCATGCTATTGTTCCTACTGCACTAACGTCTACAAATATTCGTAAAGCTAAAAGCAGTTACCAATCCTTTTATTTAGCTTACTTCCCTTAACCCAATTTCTTTTCTTCAATCAAAAGTATAAAACATACGATCTAACCCTCTTTATCCAGATCTTTCCTTTTCAAAAGTATCTCGTAACCATAGTTGCTAAACCAAACAGTCGCCTCTCTTTTGTAATGTATGTAATAGGAGAGAGTCTTGGTCGGTACTTCGACTAAAAATGTCAACATGATCAGTTTCTTGAAAGGTAACCATTCTCGCCCTCACCCTCACCCTACTGGCACTTCAGAAACGGACGCTCCAATGTGTCGTCCCTGAAAAGGTAGCACGATGACTCCTGAAAGTCGTCTACATACCAGCCAATAAAGATCTCTACCAGAAACGAAACAACGTATCAATTCATCACGAAAATAGCAAAATTATGACGCGTTTGTAAACAGATACCGTACTAAATAAAAAGTGAAAGCAGCATGAAAGAGTTCCTGCTGAGGCCAAAAGAGTTATCTAAGGCGATCTTCAGGAATCTGGAATCCAAAATCTGGAACTTCAAGATATTTAGACGAGGTAACATTTTATATTTGCACCTTCACAGACTCTATTTGTCATCATTAGAAGCAATACATTTTAGTAGCTGAATAAATCATATTTATATTTTTGCGAAAATGAAAGGATTACCATAACCAAACACTTCTGTGTTTTTGTGCAACATCAATACGCTATCTTACAACATTTGTAGTAATTATATGTTAGTCATCTATTATAATCAGTTGTTTAAAACTACAAAATCAAGTTGTTTCTCGTTTATCTGTATAGTAAGCCAATCATCCTTGTCATGCCATCATTATCCTTTCTATACCGAGGGATGTATATGATAAGATTAAATATAGTTTTGTTAAAAATTGTAGTAAAGCTATTAATTGTATTATTCAAAACATTTTAAATTTGAAACAAATCCCTCAGATTTTACTTTTAATATGAACGGATTACTATTTTAAAATTATCATTATTATCATCAATAGATTAATTAAGTTCTAAATTATCATTGTTATTGTAAATAGATTACTTGAGTTTATGATTATCATTATTATCATTAATGGATTAATTAAGTTCTAAATTATCATTATTATCGTAAATGCATTAATTTTGCATCATATCATTATTGTTACCGTCGTTATCAAGAAGGGATCAGAAATACTTCAAGTTTAAAAAATAAAAGCTGTTTTTCACCATAGGAAAGACATTACTACGATTTCATGATTGAGTGATGCCTTGAATATGACAAGCACTAAGGCGACACCTCTGCCTTTTTATTGTTCCATTAATCGTGGTATGTTTCCACCCCCGTCTCCCACTATGCATCAACTAGACCACTGGATCGACAAACTTTTATCTGGGCTTTCCTTGCCTGTAAGCCAACCCCTGTAGTCCGTTCTGATATCGTTGATCAAACAATTAGAGGTCCAGTTTTTAGAATTGTACTGTACGAAGAGCGGTAAATATGAATTGACATTAAGGGATTATGCCAAGAGTATTTGTGGCTTCCTTGAGAAATATTGTCAAATTTATTATTTAGAATGTATCTGGGCTATATTCTGACAGATATCGTGTACCCAAAGCTATAATTTCATCTTCATCATCGAGACCAATGCATTTTTTGCGGGTGCTATACCAGCTGAGCTAGATGAATCGCGATGATAATGTACTCTATTTCTTTAGTGGCTACCTTAGCCCTCAATCACCCACAGGTAAGCATTGTCACCCTGTTCCTCCTAATTGTGGAATCAAATCTGTCTGCTCCATGTGATTAACCATGGAAGGACAACCAAGCACGATTTAATATATTGAGAACCTGAAAGTAACAAAGAATCATCGAGAAGAAAGGATTTTTAATGATCAATTTTGAAACTATACTTGGATAATAGATGATACGTCATCCCCGAGCCCGTACTTCGTAGTTCCTGTATAGACTGTCGATCTGGTTCATGAAAGAGATATGAGGACAAAAATCTTGTCATAGATATTACTAAGAGATCAGAGCAATGCAAGGAATTACGCTGACTAGGAATCTTTACGTTGCAAATATAATGACTAAACGAAATAACATAACCAAGGCATGTCGTTTTGCAGTAAAACCTCAATGCAGCAGACATGTTGAATAGCGAACACCTCGTGTAAATGGACACCTATTTTAGGAACAGGAGTTCTCCAGAAGAAATCCTCATAAACGTACCTCTAAATAGTGGACACCTGTTGATGGTGGATAAGAAAAACAGGTCCCGGTGAGCCATTAGGTATAAATTAAGTCCTTAATAGCGGACACATCTTTACAAAATACAATACAAAACCCTACAGAAGGTTTTTTCGACCACGAAGAATAATTTCCATCAGCTATTTAAGTATTTGTTTGCCCGTGACCGATGCATTAGCGGTGTATGTTCAACTACCTGAGCAAGGATTTAAATCCAAATTGTGAGATTTCCACTTTGTTTTAATTTCTTTTCAAAACTGATCATTGTAAATCCTTTTTTCTTGATGACACAGCAGAGCTGGCCGAGTGACTACAGCAGCTGACGTATAATCCACCTGTGATATCCTTTGAGTCAGATATGTACCTCATTGTGTTAAACTCTACCAAGGTTTAAAATTGGGACGTGGCTGTGATTGCCAAAAACACGTATGAACCGTGTATGGCAGCTGAGCCTACACCCGCCAGGTAGTGGATCAGAAAATAGTTCTTAACATCAGGCCTGACTTTAGCATAAATGTTGGTTTTAAAGCGCCTTTGGTTATACATAACGTCGGAAGAGCGCTATAGAGGCGAGAGAGGAATGTGCAACATTCAATTGGGTTTGGCCAGATGGTAGTCCATCCATAGTCAAGCCACATAGTGCAGAGAGGTCTTGTTTCCAAATTGCTTAGAATTGTATGTCGATGTCCACTGGTAAAGGATCGGGGGTTAATACAGTGGCTAAGGAAATAGAATAAGTTGTCATCGTGGTTCTTCTAGCTCAACAAGAAAAGCATATACAAAGAACAAGTTTGTCACGGGTTTGAGTCCCAATGTTGACATATCTTCTATTATTCTAGAGGAGGGGATTAGAAAAATTCGTAACTTTCAATCTGGACAGATTGATATGCGAGATGGCAGTCTTTCCATGGTCAAATGGAATGTTGCGGGAAGGCTGCTCTCCAAATTGCATAGAGCTAGATATCGATTTTTACTGGTGCATGATAAGGAATTTAAGTGGAAACTATAGAGTAGTGAAGCATGTTATCATCTGGTCACCATAGCTCCAGGCACCGCGATTGAAAGGCTCCCGGTTTTAACCCCCGGGAGTGATATCCTCCCTTTTCTTTAGCATCTCTTCAAACTTCTCTGTATTAATCCTCAAGAAGATATTTTAACATAGATAAACGCCATCTCTCTGAAATATTGTACAGAAATAGGCTAAAGGAGTTACCTACCGCTACGAGTGATTCTTTCCGTGGAGAATTGTCAAAGAGCCTTAATGCAGTACCTCCGACACGGTTATTAGGAAGGGGGAGGGGTGGATTAACTCGTCCCCCCAATTGATATGATGACTATTACATCGAAGACAATCATTTAGTTTTCTCAGTTTGTTAAGGGCATTCCAATACCTAAGAAGTATTAAGTAGGTAAATGAAAAAAAGTTTATGTTGGGTTTCATTTATTTATTATCTCAAGTTAGTAGGGTATGGTATGATTTCCCTTTCCCTGCCGGAGTTGGAAACCCTATAAAAAATAGGTCTGTTTTCTATCGATTGAATTTCCTCTGTTAAAAAAGACACAACATTATCAGTGTGGGATATGGGGTCTAAATCGTACTGAAGCTAAGTTATTTTCCAGTCCCCTAAAGGAATTAAGTTACCTTCCTTGGTCAACTGAATGGAAGTGAACGCCCTTCTAACTTTCCAAGCTATTTTCACACGCGGTTATTGATCATCTGCTATCAATTCTGCAACCTTGATCAAAGTCAGTATCTATTATGCTAAAGAATACTTTATCTTTAGCCAAACGCCTCAAATAGGTATAAAGTGGTTTAATTAAACAAATCTAAAGGCTCATGTAACGTTCATTGTCACAAAAGCTCACGAGATGACATTTCCTATCAGGTGCCTTGATTCATTCAGTGTTATGTAGAAAAAACTGTTGGAATGGATGGCATCATAAAATAGGGCATGGCGCATTGCCATTTATTTCGTCTTCAAATTGACCGTGATGTAGAACATGCCATGCGTGATCCATTGAATTGCAAGCGGGCATCATATCACATCATTCTAAAATAGATCGAAACTCCAAGGTATTAATTTTGTGATGGCCCCTCTCCTTGATAATTTACAAAGTTTATCTTTATTTTAATTATATAGTGGTCAGAAAAGCTTCTCGCCAACATCTGCGCAGCTTCCTTAATCCGCGACGTGCTATCACTCGTTACGAAATCTCTGAAGTGACCTCTTACTGTACAAAAACTTAGCGAAGATGGAACTCTGACCTCTAAACTACAAAGTATCTTGAATGGAAGGGTTGCTAGTCAAAGGTCAGGTCTCTTAAAATTCTTTGAAATCAAGCTGGGAAGTTTAACAGATGCTATACGAACGAGGCTGTCTACGTGGAAGACTCTTCGACCAACCTTGAATGAATGAGACTGTACTTTGATAGAGTCGGAGAAGAAAAATATGCTCTTTCTGTAACACTTATCTAAATCCTCGTTCATGTATTTAAAATAAATCAGCTATCAAAGCAATTTAATTGCAACAGATTTTATCAATTTCGTATATGTAGTTGATATCTTGTGCTATCTACCCCGTTAAGAATAAATAAATGCTGTTCACTTCCAAGCCCGATATTGCTTGGACCTCCATGTTCGCGTGCATGGTTGGTCGCGTGTATAAGAGTGGTCCAAATAGTTTGGCTCAGAGGTCAAAGGCCACCAACTGCACTATCAATATGCACGCTTCCATTTAACAGCGTCTGGAGAAATGAAAGAAAATGCTTTAAGTCCCATTTGAAATATTCATGCGTGCCATCAAGATAAGTGGGATTGCACTAAACAAAATGTTGTTGAATAAGGTAGAAATTTCCAAAAGAGGCCGATCTAAACGTCGTTTTATTTGTGGCTCGACATTTCTTCAGTTCTATTTATTTATACCTTAACGTACCTTATCTAACTAACTAATCAACTAAGCAGGTAAGCAACCAACTAACTAATTAAGTAAGCTAACTAGCTAACTAACTAACTAACTAACTGACTAAGCTAAACTAAATAACTAGTCAGCCAACCAACCTACCAACCAATCAACCATGTAAGGAACTAGTTAATGCACAAATTAACTAAATAACTAGCTAAACTGTCTAACTAACAACTAACTAACTAAACAACGAACTAAGTAATAAATGAACTAAGTAAATAATTAACAACCTAGCTACTAAACTAATTAACAATCTAGAGTATTACTTGCTGTTCGTTTAATATCCATTAAAAAGGCCATATAACGTACAAAAAAACTCTAACAAGACGCAACTTTAGGTCTATAGATCTGCAATTTCAGAGAACCTACAGTTATGCTCTATATACCTGTATTTCGACGTATCACATGTAGACAGTTTTCACGTATCTACCGCTTGATTTATTTGAAGTTTAAAGGCTTTTTTCCACATTATTCAGTTTAAAAAGTTATACGGCATATCAATGACTGCACATATCTACTTACTTATGAATACATATATATATGTATATATATATATGTGTATACATATATATACATATAGACTCAAAAAATACATACATCTTTATCTTCGATATTGAACTGATCCAGATAATATCGAAAGCTTTGAATTGAAGTGTATTTTTTTAGTCTATTTTAATCTTTATACACAGGCGGATATGTCGGCTGTTTGACTATTTACACACACACACACACACACACACACACACACATATATATATATATATATATATATATATATATACTCAAAAAGCCAGAATTCTCCCTTGCGTAAAAATAATATATAATACTCATTTTGAAAAAGATAGTATCGAAACCTCAAAGATATTGTGTATCTTAATGAGTATTAAATATATATATATATACATATACATAATATATATAAGAGCTTTTTCGATATTATCTTCATCAATTTTGAATACTATAAATATATAAATGATTTATAAATATATGATAGCTCTATAGATAGATTCATACAATACACATTTGTTGCGACATTTCGGTGTTTATCTTTTTCATTTTGCGTTTACATATATGTTCATATGTTTGTATATTCTCTCACAAAACATGATCGGGTATGGTTCTGATTGGAATCAACCAAACTATTGCACACTAAATGCTGACTCACCCAAAACCAGTACAATAGGTAAGTCAATAAATTGGGAAATTGATCCCCAAATTCGCCATCACAAATATTTTATTTCCCCCCAGTTCCTTGGTCATGTATCATACATCAGCACTGGCAATTTACGTTTAATAGCCTTGGTGGTGTTAGAATGAAGATCTTCCTTATAACTCCATCCTGTTTTAGATACAAATCAGCATCGTCGATTTCAACCTTGTCCTCTACTTAGAACATACGACCTCTGCAGCTTACATAAGGAGCATTCTGTATGACTCAAAACTTTGGAGCATGCGACCTTGCTAATAAAATACCATCTGCGGCAGAATTCTTATACAAAGATTTCTCAGCCGTCTCTCGTTTCTTATCGATAGGAACAATCGATTACAGAGAACGACAGGAGAAAACCAGATAGGTTTTATTAAAGCTTTTCTTCAAAGCTTCATGCTGAACAAATGTTTTTATCTCTAGTTACGAGGTAGCAATGCTAAAAAACTTAAATTTCGTAAACTTCATTTGGTGTATTGATGCAGATAAGAAAGGGTTTGGCTGAAATATCGTTATTGTTCTCTCCAATCAAAGCGACTAAGGTGCATAGAAATTGTATTTAACTTCGGGGAAAGGTTGATTACCTCTCTGTAGCTTCGAATCGCTATTAAATTGAGTATTCCACTAATTAGAGGTCAGTCAACTCCGTTGGTAGAAACCTGTCATAGGAAGCAGAGGTTCGATGGTTCAAGTTTATGCTCAGCCTTCAATATGTAGCCCCTGCTACAAGCCCAGTAGAAAACAGGGTCTCTGGCATAAGCTTGGGAAGTACAAAGGTAGAAAAGAAAGGACATGGTCACCTATCACGCCTTAGCGTGGCTCAGGGCATGTAATTCTCAGGGGGTGGTTTTCCGACGTGTGGGACCCTGGACACTTTTCCAACGCGAAGCCCTATTGTCAATATCTCCTCACCCTCTATAGCTCACATGATATGGGGCTTTCACAGTGCCTATAATGTGGAATAATTTTTGTATGAAGTACATCGAATACGATCAACATGACAGAAAACCGTTTCTTTTTGCTGGTTTTTTTGCATTTATTCATAAATTGGGTTCTGGTTTTATTTGTGTGGTTAGTTGTGATTCCTCATCCGCTCTCAAAATACGGAAAAGTATTTGAAAATGGAGAAATCGACGTAAAAAAATTAAAAGTGTAGGGCCTTTCTTGAGCGCGTTGCCCTGGACTATCGCTCTGTACGCCATTCCATAAAACCGACACTGGTAATTCTCTACTTCACCACATGTACATCTCATTAGCCCCAAATTTACAAACCCAACATTACCCCTATCGGTATCACCAAAAGCCAGAGTCTCAGGAATGACGTACGTAACTCCGTTACTTATGATCATGGTCAAAAAGAGTGACCTCTTTTGCCCACTTGGCCAACTTCGCGCCATCGCGCCAAGTCTTGCAACCCAGGAGGCTTGAGCACACCGACGTATGATGAGGAGTACGTACCGTCTCAATTCCTCTTATGTTGCATTTATCAATACCGAAACTGGTGCCATCAGGAGCTAAAGCATGTGGGGCCTTTAATAAAAGTATATAAGCTCAGGGGCATTGGCGTTACAATATGCACCAATAGCTTGCAGTACAGTTGGTTTTCTTTTGGATTATCAACAAACCAATGAAGTTAAGTCCCATGGCTCATTAAACGTTACGGTAATTGGTAACCCCAAAAGCTTAGGGTGTAAGGGAAGGTCTTCTTACGAAATGACCTTTTGAGCTTCACTATTTTTTAACATTGCTGCTAGCTCAATCTTAAACGATACAAGAATAATGGTTTGATCATCCCTCAAATCTCATTTTAAATGGAGGCTTTACTAGTCTCACATATGGTGGTTCCAAGATTTTTTTAACAGCATATACATCTATTGTCGAGGAAATACTGAAAGAGAGTGTACTGTACTGTACAACAAGAAAATGATATGCGTGGAGAATGTGAGTTTCATCTATGATTTAAGGGGTAGTTTACATATTTTTGAGGGCTTGACATTGGTTTAGGGCGATTTTTATTCTAAATAGGGGAAACAATGGTTATGTCTTGGGGAGGTAGATTCAGAAACTTTAACGAACAATAGTATCCTCTTCTCGTAAACAATCATGGGAAATACATGGATTCTGAGCGTGTTTCTAGTCATAACAGGAAATTTCATAGAAAAGTATCTGATTGATTATTCCTTGTTAAAGCATAAATCCATCCCCAAAAATTCCAGACTACACCGTTCAGACCAGACGTTCAAGTGTAGGAATATCGCCGATTCATATTTTACGAAGACAGACAAATATTGCTAACAATGGTTGGCATTGTTATAAATTTATTGTACTTAGGAGGACACTAGACTGTCTGAAATAATCTCCCTTAACCTAATGTTTTAATCAAAATGCTGAAGTTCTAGAAAAGTGATTTCTTTCTAAAAGAAAGGCGAAGGTGATCAGAGTTCTTGCTACCATGCAAAACCCACTGATCTCTAAAAAAGACTGGATCTAGCTTCCAATTGTTTCCAACTGCGAAAAAGTGTAGTCACGAGTACTGGCCCCCATTAGTTAAAATAGCGCGGGAAAGTCCGCCATGTTGCGTAACATTG
>JAAAKL020014024.1:0-12163 GCA_010016065.2 Carybdea cf. marsupialis auct. non (Linnaeus, 1758) | reverse complement strand
CGACAAAGTTCGATCCCTACTTCCTCGGGAGTCCGCAATCGAACAACGTAAATCAGCAAACAATCCAAAGTCCAACATCCTGAATATGGGAGAAGAATCTCTCGAAACGTTGCTCCGAAAAAGACTACGACTCAAGACATGACAAATATCTACCATCAGTGGCAACAACTGAGTCAACAAGCGTCAGAGCATTAATCATCTCTATATGTTAATAATAATGTTTAATCCTTGAGTTTTATATTTTGTTGATATTCATGGGTGGTTGTGGGCTGGTTATATACGTATATAGATACTTACTAAGCACTTGAAAAAGCAAAATACCACAGTTACATTAAATTTCACGTCCGATCTGCAGTCGTTCCTCAGACCGCGAAAGAAAACTATTCAATTACATTTCTATTTATAATCTATTTTAAAATTACGAGCTCTTGTTATTTGTCCTTGTACTTATTTGGAACAAAAGAATTCCTGTAATGGCACTTCGGTACCAGCTCGGACCGATTATTCAATAAGTTACTTTTGCCAGCGATTATAATTTCGTACTATTCGGTAGTTCACAAGTTACATTTACGCCGGCCCTCATTTTAAGGCTTAGCAATTTTTATAATACTCCATTTGATGTTGTGTTGTGACTAATGCTTGAGACCTTGTTGGTAGCCTTGTGGTGGTTGTGCATTGGAAGCTAATGTGGCGACTAGAGATATCGATCATGTGATCAACGGGGTTCACGAAACGTAGTTGGTATGTCGCACGCCGGGAATGCGTGGGTGACGGCCTTGAATCCCGTTAATGACATCCTTCAACATTTCTCTAGTGTATATTTTAAACTTAGTCATCTTTCTTAAAAACGTTAATTGACTAGCGCAAGAACCATTCTAGCAGAACTATGGAAGAAATAGGGAAGGGGGAGAAGACAGTCTATAAAATCTATCATTATAACTTCCCTGATCAAAAACCTCTCTAGAATTTACCCTGTGGAATAAAACTGTCTTATCTATAAGGCCAGAAACATTTCCTAGGTCTGTTTGCTGCTATTGTCCCAATGATTCTAACTGCAATTATCTCAAACCGCGAGTGTTTCTCTTGTAGACAAGTTGAGACAACTCCACCTCCGGTACATAGTGACCTTCTCTAAACCTACGACTGACTGCTTCATTTGCTTCAGCCTTAGTCTAGAAGCTGTCATGGTACTGCCTAAACACTGTTTCTTACTCATACTACAGGGATGCAAATACACTATACCAATTAGGGGCTGGGAGTAGTGTCAAGACATGTTATACATATCTTCTATAGAGATTAAACAGTTTGAGTAACGACATGACTACCCCATTAAATATGTCACGGATCTTATATTCAATGTCTACATATGGGCTGTCAACCATTAGATCCACTCAGATGTCTGCTAGGTGAATTGTAGAAAGAGTCGGCTGTAAGACATTCAGAGTGAAGCAATTTTGACAAGCATTAGGCCATTCAAACACAAGTATAACTCATCTGATGGGATTCTAGAGTTTCACTGTCCCAGCTTCTTAAATAAAAGAAATCATCAAAGCTCTTATCAAAGCTACAATCGAACCAAGGTTGATAGTTTTCAAAACAAACTCTTACACCGCAAGGAGAAGTGTTAAACGTTGAAATCTTTTTGCCAGTTATGTGCCATCAAACAAAACAAATTAAAGTCTTTGTTGAATAGACAATGATGAGTTTAAGTATATATCTCACATACACAAGTAAATGAACAAACGAGTGTTACTACATGAAACATAAGATTCAGCATAAAGGAAACAGTATTCTCATTACGTTGTTACCCTTGCAGATTTTACTAAATTAAAGTCAGCGACAAGAAATTTGTTCCTTTGCAATATTTGATTATTATTGATATTTTTCTATGTCTGACAAATAAAAAAAATTGAAAGCTGTTGATTTACAGATAGTTGCAATAATCACTAACAAAATTTTGTTAAATCTATTTTTTTTCACAGTTGGAGCATCCAACAGACTTGACTTTGTGCAGGATAATTGAGTATCATCTGAAAAAGTTGAACCTATTTCGCTTAAAAACCCGAGAGTCTATTCATATGAAATTTCTCTGTCTTATTATTGATATCATATCTTTAACTCAATTACATAGTACAAACGTTGACGCACAGAAGGAACATTATATTTGGGTTTGCTTAAAACTACATTGAAGGCAGAGAAACATTCTTCTGACTTGAGGACGATATACCGGGAGCCCAATTCGAGAACAAAAAAGGTCAATTAGTCCCACACGTATACTAAATGATCATAGTTCACTATCAGACAACTCCTGCCTTAGTTTACTAGAGAATACTTTTTGTCTATTGAAAGGTATGCACAACCTACTTGTCCCCATGATTGATACAAAGACCGTCATGAAAAGTTAATAGACCATGGAAACTTAGAGTCAGAGAGAGAGAGAATAAAACACCCATTACCAAGAAAAGCCGTTGATACTATTGCATATGTAAGGTGGATGGAAACATGCCATGAAGAAAACCTATAACCAAGAATCTGGTATGCAAGAAGACCACACGAATCAACAAAGACAAAACTGCTACAACTGTTGATCAGAACGCATTTCATGTAACTTCGAGACAGTCATTGCTTTGTGAAAAGATTTGCCGCTAGCTAGCGTTTTTTATTACTATAAAGTGTATTTTTCTTCTTAAGCCATTTTTCATGCAACCTGCTCTTTTTTGGAAAATCTCCCTGCTAAGAATGACTGATTTACCCATGACTTAAGGAAAATGTTGGGAGGTAATTTGTCTATTTTCAGGTTTTAAATTAGTTGCATTCACCGGGAATAGAATTTGTCTATTTTCAGGTCTTAACAGTTGCATTCACCGGGAATCGAATGATCTGCCACTCTCCTAGTTTTCCGCCTCTGCCATCTTTAAGGGAGGCGAGTTAGCTCAGTCGATAGAGAGCTGGTCTGGAAAGCAGGGGGTTGATGGTTCGAGTTTACACTCGTCCGTCAATTGAAAAACTCCTACTTCACACCAAGCAGTAAAATGGTTACCTGGCATTAGCTTAGGAAGGAAATAGGCGGCAAGGAAAGCCAATGGCTACCCTACGTCACCTTGCCATGGCTCAAGAAATATGATTTGCTACCACATCTCACCTTCTACGCTTTGTAATAGAGTAAGGGACTATTCCAAAAGTTTGTTGTTGGTACAAAACAATTAAAACTACAATAAATAGCGAAAATATCTTATAACTGAAATTTTTTTTGCTCTGAAGAGTGTCAGACGAAAAAAATCTTATAAAAAATGTAAGTATGAATTTGGTATGGTCCTCGTTTTTGTAAAATAGGCTCGTTTGAGATTTGTATAAATACCCGTTGTTCACTTAAAAAATTCTATCTTGGTTATTCGCTAGAGACGACTCATCATCTCATTCATATCAATCTATGTTCTCTATAGATATCCGTTCATATCCTCTATTTAAATATGAATACAACATATATATACTATATATAATATATATAGACTACATAAAACCCCATCTTTTAGTGTATCATACCTATTCAGTTAAAATATTTAGTGAAAAGGGAATATTTTAAGAATCAGGTATGTAAGATCGTAATGTTGTTGCATTCCTTTCTTTTAGTAAAAAGAGGCGACAAATGAAGTATTTTAAAGCTCAAAGTCGTCTGAGGATACAAGATGGTTGAATAAAGTTTGTTAGCGGATTTTCACGAAACAGCTGCACTTGTCTTGAAACGCTTCTTTAACCAACAGCAGCAGATAATTTCCTAGATATATTTACTGATCATGCCGTTCTCATGGTACTACGTGCTCAACAGTAAACACTTCCCTCATTCAATCGTAGATCAAATCTCTGCCTAACCTTTGCGTTATTTCAACTTAGGATTGGCTGCGACAGTTTATATACCATATCGCCTTTAAGTTAAAATGCTTTTTATACCAAATTACAATCTAATTTATGATTATTCAGATAGAATCTATCTTAACCATCAACTGCTAAAGTTTTTCTCTCCATTGCGAGCTTTTTATATTTACAACATTCAAAGATAGCGCCTAGCCTGTACAAGTAAAACGTCTGCATTTTAGCTATATCCCAAGAATATCCCTCCAAAGGCAGCTGTGCTTCATCTGATACACATCTCAGCAAACATGCCTTTTGCCTACCTTGAACTACTTAGTAATTAGTTACGTATTGACAAAAACACATACGTAATGCATATATATACATCCCTATGTATTTAACAAAAGTATCATACTATTACCTTACGCATGAAGCAGTACATTTAAATGCACAAAACATTTGCATCATAAAGATAACCGCATCCAACCTGATTATAGTATTTGGCGTTGGATTTTGAATTGTCAACGAGATGTTTTCTCCACACATCAACCATCAGAATCGAAAGAAAGTTAGTGTGAAACGCGAGTCAACTGTAAAACAAAAAACATTTCCAGTTGCGTACACAGACAAACTGTTTGTTTGATCCCAGCAAATTACAAGGCTGCTGTAAAATGGTTCTCCTACTTGGAATGTCGAAGGAAATGTATTTTTCAGAGTTGGTCTTCATGATGCCCCAGCAAAGGATTAGTAATACATGGCATGATTTTAAGCAGAATAATGCATCCATGTTGAAGACAACGTCTAAAAACATTAGAAGTGTTTGCAACACTACTCTCTTTATATGCATGTCCTTTCTATATCAACGTCTTCAAGAAATTTTTAGTGGATTTGTTAACTAAATTTGCTTTCCCTGGCTAACCCTGATTTATGTCAACTTCAAGCTTCTTTGTAACTTTTACCCATGGATCTCCGTAACATGGTTTTGTTGCTTTAGCAAACATTATTCTCTTTGGGATTGCACTGTTTTTCGCTCTACATACATGGCCAATATATTTCAAGTATTGGTCATTGACATAGCTAGTTACATTTTGTGCTCCAACAATTTTCCGTATTTGTTTATTACAGTACACAAAGCTGTAATCTACCTCATCAGTAAGATTAAGATGGGTGAAATAGTCAGATGCAATATTTTGAAGAGTTTGAGGATTTAGTCATGCAAATCATAGGCTGCTAGCGGGTTTCTAAAGAGATGAAGATTATTAAGAGTAGAAAGAGTCTATTAAAATATCAATAAACTATAGATCTTCTTGTTGAGGAGACTCGATACCTTTTGCCAGTGGAACAAGTGTTCCTTACATTACTGCCTTCTCACGTACCTTGACTATTAATGTAATACGTATTGCTATCCTTGATTCCGAAGCCGTGTCAATTTCTTTCACAACTGATATGCTTGTTTGGAAGTGATCATGTTGAATACGCTTATCCTTAATTAAATGATTAATGTGTTTCAGTAGAATTCTTTTATTTGTTTCCAATCATTGATTGAAATTGTTTGTATTGAGTGGATATATCTATTACATAAAGGCCAGATTAAGTTTTACTAAACAATATAAAATCAACAGATGCCATTAGAGGTACTCTAAACTACCTACGGAAGGAATTGTGGCAAGGTCAAATCAAGACTTTTAAATTATGTTATATCTTCATTGGCAAGAGATTATCGGTGATAAGTATTTGTGATAAAGAAGAAATTTATGATAGTTTTAGGATGCAGTGGAAAAAAATTTATCTCATCTACAGGCTGCTCGATAGTTTCAAATAAGATATTTTAGTTATCACCATAAGTCAATTCAAATCAAAGTTTTTGTTCCAATACGTCTTAACAAAGTGGGGCAAAGGGGAATAGGTTTACTTGTGACGAAATGTTAAGGTAAGACAGGCTAAGATAAAGTATCTGACAAAGCCATCCCAAACAATTAACAGTTATAAAACTTCAATAGACATGAGACTCCGGGGTCAACATGAAATAAATGCGTTTAAGAATAACTGAAGCTCATACTATGGACCTGTGAGAACTGCTGCATTATCTTCAAACTAATATCAGTGACAAGGATCAACAGTATGTGACCGTCACCATATAAGCAAGTCCAGAAAGTTCATCTGATTTGACAATTATAAAATTTTAATGATTTCTCTATTGCATTTTTGTACAAACACTAAGTCAGATACTAACTTGAGAGGGATCTCTGACTATTGTGCACAAGTTAATTCAAAACTTCGATAGTGAAAAAGGAGAACATAGTCATCCAATCATACATACATGTTATAAAAGAAAATCAACTGCATAAAATCAAAATAATAAAGTAACAACAAAATGTACGTGAAAAGGCAACACAAATACAAACAAACTAACCATAAACCCAATTACCCTTACGTAATCACATTTATATAACTTTCCCAGGCAGGGAGGTGGCCAGTTTCGTTTGCAAAAATGCGTCGTAAGAATACAAAAATTTATTATTTTCTCAATCAAAACTCCCTTTTCATATAATATCAATTTATTGAGCATATCCAGGAACGATTTTCTGTCTACGTAAAATCCTCCAATTGCACTGATGCCCAGATCTATCAAATTACGGTCAATTTATCCTCTGATGGAGAAAACGTTCTCCACATTTACCCCCTCTCCTGCTATATTTCATCTCTGTTTTAAATCAGGTAGTTTATTAAAATCTACGCTTTCCTTCTATTTTAATTTTAATAGTAATCGTTTTACTAATAATGATGATGATGATGATGATGCTCTAGGAACGATGGACGGCATTATTGTGAAAAATGAAATAATAGTAGAAAGAAAAAACAGCATAAAAATTTTAAAACTCCCCAATGGTTGGAATATCCAAACCTCTTATGATACATACCTTGACTTTAGTAAGAAAAAAAACAACAACAAGTGAAAATAGTACAATAATGATCTAACAACTTAATTAAAAATTTTTCCAGATACCAAATCTAAAGTTCATAATTTTGTCCAGTCCTTTTCTCTTCTGCAAATTAAAAAAATAGGTGGTGCACTATAATAGAAATAATAGTGATAATATGATGATGATGATGATAATAACGTTTTGCCGTAGAAGGTATTTCTGTGTAAAGTTTGCAATGAGAAATGGCAATGAGACGTTAACAAAAGAATAACCATTTATTCTCAGCAAAATAAGGGACCTTTTGGAGGCATTTTAGATGCTCTTCCATGGAAGTAGATGAACAGAATGTACTAATTGAATATTTTCCCATATAACTGAAAGTGCGCATCATCAAACCAAAGAATAAAATAACTCAACCTTCTATTACTAAATCCATCTATGTACTGGATGTTCATATAGAGAGAAGAGTCTGTGCCAATATGTAAGAGTAGCTGAAGGACGACGACTGATTGGCTCACTTTACATTGATAATGGGGGAAGGGGATATTCTATTTATCAACATCAGTTTAACTTTTATACTCTATTACATACTTCAGACTCGTATCACTACGTCAAGTATTTTCAATTTAAACCATGATAGAAATTAGTAGGCAATAAATCTAAGAATTAAAATTTGGCGGCTAATCAGAGAAAGTGTATAAACCATACATTTGTAAAATTACCTCAAAGGGTCGGCAAACTATATAAATTGTAAACTATTAATCAACTTGGTAAGACTACGCTCTAGAAAGATGATGTGTCAAAATCGATCTCACATAGTAACGTTGTCTACTGTCTGGAATTATAATTTAATACGTCAAAAAATTCACTAACTAGCTGAGAAAAGATTTCTCTGTGGAACTTTGATTTAATTATCTCCTCCTTTTAAAATGGAAAGAAATTAGTGATCAGAGTTTTTAGCAACTATATTAATCAAGAGAACTGTTTGTTCAATTTGACAAATTTATTCAGTTGAGAATTCAAATACACAAGAAAGCTGAAAGACGACTGTAGCTACTTTAAAAATTACTTCCGTTTATATATTCAGCTTACAAAGTAGACGATCTATGCATAGATTTATTTGACTGCTTTCAATTTCTAAAGATTTCACCTTAAGTATCATATTTCAGTCTTTCTTTTGCTCTTATATTTACATGTACAGTGAGTAGAGAAGCTATTGAAGATCAATACTGATCGCATGCAACTTTGGGCGCAAAACAAGTTGAAATCTGCTAGCACGGACCTTGAACTCCGGCCGAATTTCATCAGCTTTAAAACACTAAACCGAAATCAATATCTCACTGTTCTTTGAAAGGCGTAATACAATTTAAACGTGTAAGCATTAGTTTTCTTGATGAAAACCGTTTTATTGAATGATAGAAAAAGAAAATAACATCTTTTTAAAACCTCAAATTGTCCATGGAGTAGTAAATGAAAGAAACTTACCTCAGCTGTGCTGTTAGTACCAACGGTTAATCAAAAATTGATCTTGTATTCTGAAATCTTTCTGCAAATGACGGTTGAGATATACTAAACACCTAACTCTGGCACCACGAGAGGAATCTGAGAATCATAACTTGTATGAACCTGCTTGTAATATCTTGATTATTCATGGAAAACATTATCCATTTCCTAAAAGAGTTGGTCCATTGCCTGCATTTCACATTGACAATTTAGGGTTTAGAGAAAAACAGGCTTACAAGCAAAAATCAAGCCACAAGCTAATCCTTTTTATAAAGTCTGATTTTTGAAGATTAAGTGTGGTTTCTCAGTTTTGCAGAAAATTGGCTCATATCTGAATAATATTGTCCTGTACAAGTTTAGAGGACAAGCATGAAATTCCATGGGCACAAAATGATGTGATCAGCTATGTAGCAGCTGAAGTGATCTAAGAAACTTCGTCAATTGATCAAAAAAATGGAAAACGCAAGCAGCAAGTAATTCCAGAGCGCTTCTGTTTGAGCGACTCTAATATTCCCTATGATTAGTACATGCTTTGCTCACTAGAGCAGCCATTCTCGTGTTTCGGGCGACAGCAAAGTTATCCTGAAGTTTTGTCGGTCTTTTGATATACATGCTAACATGATATGAATATATATGTCTCGCTACAGTGTGACTGCGACGTTGGTGTGTTATGACTTTGTTGTAATCGCTTGCTCCTAAAATATCTCGTGTTTTCTCAGTTTTGGGGATGCGTTTAAGAAAAAAAACTGCAGAAGGGAGATAATTTAAGAAAAAAACGGTAAAGAAATGAAAGAGAATCTGAGAAAAGAAGTTGCAAAGCCGTATGGGCTATGCACGAATGTAAAAGAAAAGATCAAATGTGTTAACATGGAAAGATGGAATTTTGTTTGTTTATTAAACATAAAAAGTGAAACACCGAAACAAGATATTAATCAATGCACGCCGGAGCCCGTTCCTATTAAAAAATATTAGAAAACTAAACTTAGGTTACATTTTTAAGGGTGTCTATAGTAAATTTTAAATATGGTTGAAAGGATTGTTTAGAAAATGAGCAAAATCTTTTCACAATGTGCATGATTTAGATATTTCTATTCAAATAAGAGTGCAGAAAAACAGTAGAAAATTGTGTATCTATGACTAATGACCAATACTTTCATATAATGATTACTTATTTTTGAACATTTTAAAGTTAAATGTATAATATGTAACTCAATGAGGGACGTTACAATGAATCAGATGCATCGGCATAATATGTCGATCTACACAATTTGTTTGCACACTGTACGTTTGCATAGTAATACACCGTTCCCGCTTCGCAATCAGACAGCATCAATTAACCAATCACACTGCTGGATGAGAGAATTCGGTCAACTCCCTAGTGTCCGTCCAACGGAGCCATGTTAGAGCAGATCATAGTGAGATTCCTGTATATTTTATCTGGTGCTAGCGGTTGCGTTTCAGGACATATTCGTAGCAAACTTATGGAAATTGGGAATACAATTTCAGAGACGAAATACAGCACACAAGAAATTCAGGAGCAGTATTTATTAACGCAACTTTACATGATCAACGAACGAGAGTTGACAACCACTTGTTTGTCATAAATGAAAATGAGGTTAGAACTGAAAGGAACTATCTCATCAATAGAGGTCTACATTTTTTTTCCAAATTAAACAATTATCAAATAGATACAAATTATGATGCGGTGCTTTTGCATGTCAACAAAAGTTTTAAATTACGCTTATGGTAATCAAATAGGGTAACATAGGTATACATAACTCTGATAAGTCTTATATTCTGATATTCTCATGCCTAGTTTTCATAAATGTTTAAAGGCAGGTAAGACTTAGGCCATTGTGTAGTCTTTAAAAGTAGGTTCTGTGTTGAATGATATTTATCGAGCACGAGTTCGGTCTGCCTTGATTCTTAACGCACAGAAGTCTGCTTTCAGCTATGTTTATGTTAAGGATTCTACTTTGTGCAAAGCCCCATTGCACTCGTTTTTGTTCTCTTTATCCAGTGTGAAGTCAACTTATAGGCCAATACATAGCAGGTGTTCTGCTTTCATAAGCAGTGGGTCTATCCCACACACTTTGACATGCATTGAACATGTTTCGCGGTAGCCTGATCAGGGGCGGAACAATGTTTAAGTGCGAAAGTAGAGAGTCGGTTTATCAAGTTGGTTTCATCATTTCTTGCTACATATTGGGTTTAGTCACGTACATGCGTTCTAGCAGATTCTTCACGTTTGTATGTTTTTCTCTTTGAAGAAAACACATTCTTTATCGCACAGTCATAAAGTTGCCTTTAATCTATGTTGAGAGAACGAGTTACTTCATCCCAACTTCTATGTGTTGGAAGTTTTATTGGGTCAACTCTCTTTCACTGCAACGCCACTTCCTTGCACTCCTGTATTTTGTTGCGTCGGACCCTTTGGTTATATTTGAAAAGATTGATCAAAGATGATATGCAAATAAGTTACACCACTTGGGATTTTCCCACCTCCTAAGCCGTTGACTTTTAGAATCATGAAAAACTAATTCTGTTTACGTACGTCAGGACTAAACTTTTCTGAGCCAACTGAAACAATTCATGACGAGCCCTCAGATTGTAAGAACCCTCTTTTGATGTCTATGACTTCACCTTATTTGTTTACAAATTTTTATGGACTTCCTGTTTGTGATACTGGGATACGGGGCAAAAGACCAACTAATAAAGCAAGTTAATAATTTTCCATAATTTTTCTCTTAAATGTTTAAAATGAAAGGCTTACCGCAAATTATTTACTGTAAATATTCCCCAAGGACACAGGCTTCATTTACAAAAGAGACTCTAGGTTTTACATGCATTTATACTCCATGTCAAGTACGTAACTGTCAAATTTCTACTTTTCTTGTTACAGTATCCTTCTTAGCAACTTATATCGCTAACAAGTGGTTCACCCTAAATCTCCCTGTCCTCAACTGCTTTACAGCAAAATCCAATGAATTACATGCTGTTTAAAGAGTGATAGCACCAAAATTGCTCGTAAATTAAACCTCAGCCTTAACGTTTCTAATATGCAAAGGGTACAGATTATGTGATAATTAACGAGAATCAAATCATAAACAATTATCACAGGAAACTATTGCACCGTTTAGTAACACCGGGAAGAGAATGTGTAATCATAGCAAGGCTCGGTTAGTTGAGCAGAGAGGGGAGTTAGCTCACTGCCCTTTATCTTTCCTGATATCTCTTGAGCTGCTTATTCAACCGTTTTGAAACTTTTGAAACTGATATTACTACAATTTCTTTGCAAGTACTCACAAAGATATGCAGATGGTGTTGTTATGAATATCCCCTACAAACAACAAAAAACATCTGCAGACAAAGCAACTTAGATTCAATATGATTATTTTGGCAAGATATATAAAACTGCATTTAAAATAAGTATTTGAATACAATCCTATCTTTACAATGACTTACATCTTTGAAAAATTGATATTCCATTAATAGTCAACATCCAGCTTTGCTGTGACCTCATCACCTCTGAGCCCTAAAATGGAGCTTTCTGATTGCTAACAAATGCATTACCAATCGTGACAGTTATTAAACCTACATGACAATTGTTGGCTTAATTCTTATGGTTTATCTGGCCTTTAACATTATAAATAGTTTTGAAGAGAAACTGAGAAAATCGTAAAGTTGGTCATAACAACTGAATTGTAATTAAGGAATTTAGCGCTTTTAGCTCTCCTTCACTTTATTCTTAAATATCAATTAATATTTTATTTGTTCATTTCATTATATAACAGTTGAAACAGTCTGACCAAGACCAGTTTGAGAATCGTCGTGGGACGTGAAACTCGGAGTAACTGAGGTAAACTTTTGCAAGTCCTTTGATTTGT
>JAAAKL020014023.1:0-12163 GCA_010016065.2 Carybdea cf. marsupialis auct. non (Linnaeus, 1758) | reverse complement strand
GGGGGGGGGGGGGGGGGGGGGGGGGGGGGGGGGGGGGGGGGGGGGGGGGGGGAGGGGGGGGGGGGGGGGGGGGGGGGAGGGGGGGGGGGAGGGTGTGTGTGCGGGTGTGTCCATATCAAAGCAACAAAACCGCTTCGGCTAACTATTTAGTTTCACATACACTGATTGGTCAAAATAACACCAATACGGATGACCGCTTTTGCATATTAGGCAGCGCTAGGTCTGCTATTCTCCTAGCCGTCCTCGAATCTTTCAACATCAAAGCAAGAAAACCGTTGCCTCTGATTGGCTACTTTCAAAACACAGTTTGGTGTAAGTTTTATCAATTTCTTTCTATCTCAATTCTGACGTTTTTGTACTCTGAGGAGTGTCAGACGAAAAAAACTTTTCCGCACTAACATGTTTTCGCTATTTCGTGCAGTTTTATTGTTTTGTACCACCAACAAACTATCTTACCTTTAAGATAACTCATAAACGATAAACACTGTCATTTTGTAGATAGTTACCATGTTGGCTGTTTTATATAATTATCCATTCCTTTAAAATGGGCAGACGGATAACAGCGTTTGGTAAGTAGTAAAAAATCTGGCCTAATAGCATGTTGATATCAGGCACAAATAGGTCTCAGATGAAATTATGTCTAATGTAAAAACGATTGTCGATACGAAATAGTTTCGAGTCTTTGGACTTAATTACCTTTCTATTGGTCATAATAGAAGTCATAGTTAAAGAAGTACTACTTTTAATTATTAATCAACCTATCAGAAGATTATGGAAGCTTTTCGTTTGACAGTGTTTCAAATTGGTCCTCTGTTTTGAGCAAGTATTGATCTTAGCGAAGTACTGATGCTAAATTTCTTTTTCATTTGATAATCGAGGTCAAAATAAGAGCATGCCCATATTGTTTTATCACGTTAATACATATTTATGCAAAGAGAGGCGGTAGCTATAGCTACAATTATAATAATTCATATTCATGGAAGCTTATGAGTACTTTGCTTCTACCGCTGTTGTATTTTTCACATCTTCTGTGCAGTATAGGAAAAGGAAGACCATCAGATTGTTACGTAATACAAAACACTTGTCAGCTGACTGAAGTAGCTTTGTATACTTCTTGTCCTACTAATGTTGCTGCGCATTTGATGCAGAACCTGGAGGTACAGAAGAAACAACGATGGTAAGTTTTTTTCCTGGTCTGTAGTTTATGTCTTGTGAATTACAAAGGCAAAAGTTTCCTAATTTTCGATTAGAGAAAAGGCATCAGAGTATGAAGTTGTTTAAGGTGGCCACATTTTGTTTCGGTTAATGGGACTATTGGTGATACATTGCAATTCCTGTTATTTTTCTTCTTAGAGTTTATTTTAGATAGAGTTTTCAGTTAAGATATTTCTAACATTTCTGACAGATAACAAGGTTCAGCAATATTTTCAGTATGGCTATCGTAATTTTGATTTTTTAATACGAGATAGGACTAGGGTTTACAGAAACGTACTTTACTTTACTTTTATAGAGTTATTTATAGAATATATATCTCATTGACCAAAGATGACAGTAACGCATTACAGAAGGAGAAATTCTATAGAAAAGAAATGCGTTTCTTGTATCACTTTTGTTAGGAAGTAGTGGTTTCTTATAGTCTTTATCTTCATAAGATTTTTATTACTTTTTCTGTACATTTATAAATAGTAATGAACGTTGCCTTTAGTTGACTTAATATTTCAGACGTTAATAGAAGTTTTGCGAATGTATGATGTTCCTCTATAAACGACAAAAATAAGTTTTGAGGCAGTAAACATCAATCAGGGTATACTAGGATAAACGTAGCAAGAGAAATTACATAATGCTTTTATTTTCTATGGACAAAATCCTACTCCGTTGTAATAGTATAAAAATATCAAATGCACCAAAGCATAAATACCTCTGTCTTTTAGATCCTTGCTTGCCCAGTAAATTAAACATTGGACTTGGGCAGCTTCGTAGCAGTTTGTCTTCATATCATATTTAATATACGGAAGCATTTGTAGTACATACTAAAACATTTTGAGACGCTCTATCCTCATTTCCCTCTAGAGAATTCGACAATTCAAAAAACGTTTCAGGCTGTCTGACAAGAGGTGCTTTGAAAGCATACGAAGTCGTTGCAACAACTTTCTAAACTACTTCGTGTCGGTAACCCAAATGAAAAATGGGGAGCTCCTGCCTTTCAAACTGCTTACTTTACATCAAAGACACATTAATAGCATTTATCAAACATATAGAAAGGAATTTTTAAGTTTAGGAAGATAACTTAAAATGCTGATACAACCGAGGGCATACAATTTATTTAAAGACTCGAAACCGATTTTGTCGATTTATACCCTTAAAATAGTGTTTGCTGGTAATTTCTGGGTAGATAAGCTATTTTTTCTAAACTAATACAATCTTAGATCTATAATTTTAATTTTAAATGCATAGATTCTTAACATTTTTGTAATTTAATCCTAATTCAAAGTCTTTAATAATTATCAGTGTCATATAACAGTACATTTCACCAATTGTTAGGGAACGTCTTCGAATTGAAACGATCATTTTTTGCTGATCAGCTTATTATCTACATAGCCACTAAACGTGCTTTTTATCCCATCGTAAACCCTAAATTAGAAGCTATCATCAAATGTTCTTGAAAATTATGCGAAGTATCAAATATTTTATTTTTATTATACGATTAGTTTGGATGAATAACGAATACTCTGATTCGATAAAGAACATCTTGATATGATGTTAGCCTTTGGTCACAAATGCTGGGCAAAAACAAGTCTTAGTTATTCGTCGGCTTTCTCTGACATTGAACTCAGTTTGAAGGCGCTATTATTATTATCATTGTGGGTTTTCTCGGGAATGCTTACTATCAGATATCTATAATATATTGCCTTACTGACAAAGGCATATTCTCTTATTCATTCGTCCGTTTTAAGGCTGTTAGATGTAAATTCGAAACTTTCCATCGCATGTAAGTATATATTGAAATATAAAATGAAATATGATATGTGATGATAAATATAAAATGAAATATAATATGTGATGATAAATATAAAATGAAATATAATATGTGATGATAAATATAAAATGAAATGTAATATGTGATGATAAATATAAAATGGCTCCGGCTCCGGCTCTAGAGGGAGCTCATAAGATTTGTGAACAAACAGTTACAGGTATTACTGGTTGGAACGTTTCACATCAGACTCTAGGGGCCTTCTAGCTATTTCCATTCTTGAGCCCTCGCTGACTCATGAATGCTCTGTTTGAGATTGCTATGTCATTCAATGTTAAACATTTGATCTTTACCTATAGAAAGTAAATGTTGATTGTGTGTACAAATTTTATAAGTTGCCTTTTCCCGAGAATGTACCCATTGTGAATATTCCTCCAAACTGGCTTTTTACACTCTGCACCCACTCGACTAAGCAATGGGCAAAGCCCTTTAGACGTTGTTGGACTTTGTAACCGTATAAAAGCTTTGTCTTCTTATTATCAATAAATTGAAGAATGGCTTGGAGCATTTTATACAAAATGTATTTGTTTATTTTTAATTCGTATCAATAAATTCGTTAAATTCATAATAACACATAAAAAGATGACTAAGTAGTCCTGACAATGCTTTGATAAAATCCACGATTAAACAAGCAAGTAATTGTTTGACCCTTCCATAAATGTATTCATGAACTAACAAAATATTCCTTATTATAATTTTACAATTCATAAGATCAAGCAGTTTAACAGTGAAAACCTACGTTAACTCAAATAATAAGGATAGCTACTTGCAATTAGAAGGTACATGCAGCCACCTGTTCAAAGATGGGAAGTAGCATGAAATCAGTTAGGAAGTGGTCTTTCCTTTGATTGTAACAGCTTATAGGTCAAATGTTAAGATTTGGAACAAAAAGAAGAAAAGAGGCGAATCTCATTGGAACTGACTGTTTGTTTGGAAGACGACGTTAGGCAGCTTTATTTTTGTGTCCAATTTGATGCAAATTGGCGAAAAGAATCTATCTGCTGATAATTGCTTTACGGATGCAAAAGACTGAGTTGGCAGGTTGAGCACTGCCATCTGGCTGTTAGAGTCACAAAGGTTGCTAAAATGAATCTTTCCAATCTGTTTCTGTGTATATTCTTCAGGGAAATGATCAATGAACTACACGAATCAGATTAGAAGACAGCAAATCAGACTTAAGAAAGCAATTAGATTTCATTAGATAGTTCCAAATTAACAAACAAACTGGGCTCAGACTTGGGAAGCCCAGTCACCTCCTTATTGCGTTGCAGAAACAGGGACCAATGTTGAAGAGTAGTTTTCTCCTGACGATGGTTTAGGCTTGAGGCAAGCCTTGAAGGTGGGAACTGTTCTTGCACCGACCAACTTTTCGTATGTTTGTAAGAATGTAGCTTATGTAATTTGTCGAAATTTTCAACTACTGCGAAGTCGCAGAAACGCCGCGTTTAGTTTCGTCGAAATACTTGACATTTTTACATATACAAATAAGCAGATCTTTTCTTTCGAAACGTAGCAGTAAATTCTCGGAAACTCAGAGAGAAATGTAGGTTTTTATTCACAACGTTGACTTGCGTCCGCACAATGGCGTTCAAGTAAACATGTGTCCTTGTGGTACATGCCTAGGATCATGATATTAGTAAAAAGGGTTATGGTATTTATGTAATATTGTTATTTCTGTTACAGTCTTCACCCGAAGAGATCGTAGAGACCGTAACAATACGAAGTATAGATTATTGCAACATTAGGAATATTGTTAAAGTTCAACTAAAAACTATACACCCTAGTAATGGACTTGAAATATACCAGCTCTAGCTGGCGGTATTTTTTCATTGCTTCTGTTTAACTGACTTCTTCAAGTAGGACGTCTTGCTTGGTAGTCTTGTTTACAGCACTTTCCAAGTTACTTGGAAAGGAACTAGCCAACGTCTCAGTAAAAGTGCACTACATCAAATTGATAAATCGTGTCTGACTCGTTAATATTCTATTTTGCTGCAAATTTGCAAACCGAGTCTTGGTAAGCTAACTGACCTTTTCAAAAAAATTTGCACTGAGGCATATTTTAACTGAAACAATTCTCGACGTAAATGAACACAAACAAAAGAGTAGATGTCGACGCTGGGTGCATCCTGGCTCCGTTTTTTTTATCAACATAGTATTATACTGTGGCATGTAGATGAAGGACCATTCGTTATCTTTTGATCATTTGAGGAGTTTAAGACCACTTTTTTGTGAAGCCAAACGAAGATGATTATTTAATGTTTGTGGACAGAAAAGGCTCTAAACTACATTTGTGATAACTTTACATCACCCTAGCGCTAACATAACAATCCTTTTCTAGGTGCAAAGCATGATCTGGTACCGCATTTTGAAGTTGGATGAAATTTCATGGCAAATATGTTTAGACATAGGGTTTCCATGGAGTAAAATTATAGTCCATTCAATTATATTTGAAATAAAGTTTTAAACGTTCTTTTTACTTTTGAGCTGGTATTCAGGCTCGGTACACCTAGAGAAAAACTATCACCTTTTTACTCAAGAAATGCACAGAAGCAAATTTTTATCACGATCAAGATATTAGAAGAAATTTTCAGGGGATAAAATCTATGCTTTTGGAAGCAAACTACACCTTTGTTTGTTTGGAACAGGAGAATCCCCATTTGAATACTTGCTTCTACTACCAAGATCTGTCGATAAGGCTGATTCACTCAGGCTCACAACTCAGATTTTATGAATAATATAAATTAATATTGGATTTATAACTAAAGTTTTGTTGAAATATTGAGCCAGCAGCCTATCTTAGTATCATGTGCAATGCAAGTTCTTCAACAAACATCATCACCGCACAATCGGAACTGCGCAAGCTATATAGCAAGCTAACACTGAAGGAAGTGTCCATAAATCCCTGTAGTGACAATCACAATGAACTGGGTTTAAGCGAGGGACAGGTGTTAGGTGTTAACCAGCTTATGTTTTTCGTCGTGCTGCATCTTGGGACAAGGACCCCAATTCATTGTTCTTACTAATGGAATATCAGCTGAATTGATTGTCCATCTAATATTAGTCCATCAACGTAGTGCTGTGGCAACTTAATGAATACGTGTTAGGTCACACAGCTACTCAACAGCTGTGGTATTCAGCTCTGCCACAATTACATCATGTGGAAATGGTCTGCGGAACAAGGAACAAGCTTCAAGTTATTATTCACCGTACTACTATATACTACATAAAAGCCATTGCCGCACATTCCCCATCTCAAAAGTGCATATATAGTTCTTCTTCTAGCTTTACAATCATAGTCATCTCTATGCTAATATCCGCACGCTAACTACTATTGACATGCTTATTTGCACATGCCATATATGTTGGTTTTATTTTTAGATGTTAAGTCTTATTCACATATCAATAATACGACACAGCATAATATCAATATCTACGAAGTACTTAAGGGATATTTTAAACGCAGGTATGAATAAAGAAAGTCATTTGTCATTCATGTCGTACAGCTATACCAGGAAAACTTCACTCCAAATCAAGGAGTGAAAAGTTCACTCCACTACAGGTTTTCTTAGATTATGCTACTTAGTATCGACAAGTGTTTTCAAATGTTATATATATCATTTCCGCAATCGTCTTTTATCTATCTAGATATCCCGTTAAAATAAAATTGTAGATAAAACAATAAGCTTACCAATAGGATATTTGCAACCCCCCTGCCTTCAGAACCTTTCTGACAACGATACGACAATTTCTTTTGATTGTAGCCAGACAGCACTATTGATAGTGTTATATTCAACGCTAGAAAGCACTACGAACTCTTCATTGCTCTTACAAGCATGCAGAGGTCAGTAGCCTACAATAAGACCTAAAGTCTTTGCTCTACAGTACCATGCAGATTGTACGTTTAGTAGTAATTTAGGAGAAGAAATTCGGGGACATAGAATCACAATCATGCTTACTACAACAGAACGGAATCATCTTTTGCTCCTCTTCCAAACAGCCATAGACAATAATAATATTCTAAAAGTGTAAGTTTGCCCTTTTTGGTACTATTAAATTATGTATTGAATTTAAACAGAAATTTTAAAAAGAAATAAAATGCATCATTGTTTCATACCCTCTAAAGCGTTTCTACCACGTTTCAAACTTTTACAAAGATTTTCGATGATTCCGCTACAGGCCATCTTAATAAGACTGTATATATATTTCATATGTGAATAAAATGAACAATATGTTAATCCATAGTAACTGCTCATAAATCATAAGAGCCTTATAATTCTTTACTAAAGATCTATGTTTTAGAGAAGAAATACTCAATTAATCACAGGTATCTTACGTAAGCTATATCATATACATTTATTAATACTATAGGAAAAATTATCTTTAATTAGGCGACAAGAAATTTTGAAACTTTGACAAATCTTTTTACCGTCAAGCACTTATAACAACGATTTATGGTTGGGTTGGTTATGATGTAAGTTACTCTCTCGTGAGTTCCCGTGTGTCCCCTAAAGCGAATACTCTGTTGTTAGTCATTGATACTACGCATGTAACTGCCGAGAACTATTTGATTAGTAACACGATGCTCTCAGTGTGCATAGCAAGTCTAACATCGTTCGTGGGCAGTGAATCAACGTCTGATGCAAATCAATGTTTTCTATGAGACACAAAGACGAGTACATAGATGAAATAGCAATATTTACCTACAAATCTCTAGTTTGTTCCTTTTAAAGTAGTCATAAACTGGTTGATGGTATTTATTTACGACAAATATTTGTATTTCATGACATGGTTGTGTTATGGATCATAAGATTCCTAAACGATTCAACTATAAAGGATGTAAGCGTTTGGTTGCTCTATTCCATCCAAAATCTGTTTACTACGTATGAATCCATGGCTTTAAGTCCAATAAATAATGCAAACACAGTTTACTAGGTGTAATATTTGCACTTATGTCACGTGTGTGGTCTGGCTATGATGTTATTTACTGTTTACTCTTATGTGTGACTTTGCATGCATAATAGAATCGTGACTCTACGTTCATTCATTTCCTTGCAATTTTTTCAACTTGAGCATTTGCGTTTGTCTTTTTTGAAAAATTATGCTACAATCAGGTTGCCTGGTGCATGCTCTATGTGATACCTATAAAGTCTTAAGAGCTACAATAAATAATGATATATGGATGATAAACCAAAATAAATCCAATGTCCATACTTTAGTAGCCCAGACCAGAAGGCACATTCACCCATTTTATGACCAATGTGTTGCTACAATTAGATTGATTTGTTTTCTCCCCTTCCCAGTATTGGAATTGTAGCTACGCTTCTGAAATGACATTTTTTTACAATTGCCGGGAAATTATAAATGCTGCTATTAACTACAAAGCATTTCTGACGTATGTAAACGCAAAGAAAACGGACTCGTATCATGCAGTTGACTTAATCCGCCTATTTGAAACAAGAAGATGCGCTATCCAGTGAAAGAAAGAAAAGCTATAACTAACGTCCTAAAAGTATACTATAGAATTTAACAATCTATATCATAGATATCATATATAATACACATAGATATAGCAAGTGGGACATACCCCAAACAATTTTGACTTTCTCTGTTTTATTAGCATCTTTGTTCCAGTTTGTCAGAGAAAATATGTGCACTAAACTTTTTGCTACCATCACCCTTCTATATTTTCTGCCACTAAGTCACTACTACAAATGAACATCTCTGCATTATTTTTAATAGACTGATGATAAATAGGGGCCGCGACTTTCCTTTGAGATTGTAGTGAAAACCACTGTCCATTGTCTACTCTTATCTCTTTCTTTTGTTACTTGACTCGTAATTTTAATGTAAAGCAAGATGGCTTCTGGCAAAAATCTCTCAAATTTTTCGATAAAATTGTTGGTAAGAAAACGGTTCCTCCTGAGTACTACAAAAAATAGCTGTATAAGTCAACTACCGAAATGCGTACTTAATGTTTGCATTGAAGAAGATTGATGTTATTGATGATATTCTCGGTTCTCCTGTTGGGGAAAAGATTTGCAATATGAGCATACTTTTAAACGTAAATCTTTATAATTTGAGTCTTTCTTTACCGCTTCGTATAAAGCAGCCTTACAATACTCGGATGACAAATAAAGATGGCGTTGAACGAAAACTGTTGGCGCAGTAGTGGGGCCTGTGGTATAGTACTTCGTTCTTAAACACAAATCCTACTTATAGTATAATGTCTGACCTCAATAATTGTAATGAAGGTAAGGCTTAAGTAGAAAAACTTTCGTAGCAGATCTTCAAGGATATGAAAGTGGAATATTGTCGTAATTATGCTACATTAATATGCGTATATTATATCATATACGTATTTATGATACATTACTATGAAAACTAATCGTTTTCTTCAGCAGATGCTCGAATATACTCCGAGAAAGAATACTAGAAACGTATCAAATTCTCTGACTTTGCTTTAAACTGCTCTCATTCGATCTGTCGTTGGCTAGGAATTGGCAGTAAGGTATGTTTTCTTGGCTTGAGTTCTAATACTTACAATATTGTAATTACGTTGATACTTGCTTACGAACACCTTGCAAACCTTTTCAATTTTTACCAGTTTAAATCCTTCTTGGCTTCCATTAACCACAGACTGAGTGACTGACTTTCGACATTCATGGAATAATCCTATTACTATTGTACTGATATTGCAAAGACATCTTTGACTGGGCAGATTTCAAATACCGTAATACTGAATTGGAGAACATCATTGTTACTGCCATGCAAGACCACATCTGTTGAATTTAGACAGAGCTAAACTGTGCTTTTAACATTTTGCCGACAAACTTGGAATATGATGGGGTGCATAAATAACCCATTGAAAATTAAGCTTTTAGAAAACGATACCTTATAAACTACCTACATATTGCTTCATTTGATAACAAATCCCGTCATCTTCAGCCTTTGGGAGTCAAAAACATCAGGTAACTATAATAATATAATGTCAAGTCAGCGTATCAAACACGTGTTTACAGTTTGTCAGTGAATCAGTAAGACGTTTGGCTGATTGTTTGATTATGTAGTATTATTTTTATTATCACTATTATATTATTATCATCAATTTTATACAGGTATTACAAGCCAGAAATATGAATAGTTGCACTTGTCACATCGATATGGCATCTGATTTAAAGAAAAATCTAAAAGAAACTAAAGGCATAAAATCATATTTCCTTCATATTTAAAAGTTTCAAAAGAGTAGAAAAAATATTTATGTTTTATATTCCCTTTGAAGTTAACTTAGTTTCCTTGTGTCATGCCGGATCCCAATTGTACAAAGAAGAAAACACTTTTTGAGCTTCTAACATTTTTTCTCTAAATGGAACCTGTCTAACATCTACATACCTATAAATTTCCGATTAAAAGCACAGGCCACAATGGAACGCCCATTCTAAAGTAAGAATCGAATTTGAAAGAAGTACTTTTCGTCAGGTGCCCTGGTCGGAATAAGGGTAAGGTCTCAGCAAGCTCCCGGTGAATATTGGATGAGTGAAATAGAAACAAGGCCATTGATAACAACTAATTGATGATAACTAATTCTCAAAAAGTCTGGACAGTCTCTGCTTTTAGATGGTAATACAGAGGACGATGAAGATATATTTATTGATTTACTACAAAAATTATGTTTTCAATGTATACTATAGAGAGCTGATGTATGTTGCAACATGAAATATTTGTTTGTTCGTATTCTTAATAAGCACCCAGTCAGTGCTTACCCAGGGGGCTGGCATCGGTAATTTGCGATACTGTAATTAAGCCAAACAGTACAAAAATAGCAGCTGGTATCATGTTATGAGAGCAGTATATCATTATGTGGCTTGTACGAACGATAGTGTACATAATGCTGTCAGGAAATACCTTCTATTTTATGAAGTTTGGCCAAGGTTTAGCAGCTCAGAGCCTAAATACATAAACCGAGGGGACTGCGCAAATTGGATAAAAAAAGGGGGAGGTGAGTTTGCAACACTTTCCTAGGGGTTTCGGCTAGTTTAGAGCTGTTTTGTTTTTGCCAGAAATGCGTCATATCGTCTTATTTTTTTATATTGAAGATATTTGGGCAAGTAGAGGGAACGCTGAACGTTCTTTGGGAGAGTAATAACAATTTAACCATACGCACTTCCCTTCAGACAACTTTGACTGGAAGATAATGGAACAGTTTGTTCGTAATAATTATCCTTTTTTTTATTCAGTACTATAATATTAGCATCATTTCAGGTTATGCCGAGAAGGGAAGAGTTGGGGGATGGTGCATGAGAAGTACAGTGTCAAGCCTAATTAAACGTCCTCAAAACACAGTTTTCTATATTTTTTTTATCCATCTCAATCTTTTTTTTCACTTTGTTTAGATTGGCAGAAAGTATATTTAGTTCAGTAATTTATAAAAAGTACATTACATTGCCGATCATGCCTGCTCACAATGGAATGTAAGGTATCCCTTACCTCGGTTAGATGAATCCTTGAAGCCATAATCCTCCAACATTTTTTTTTTCATAACTAGATCCTTCCCTGGGAAAGTCACTTTAATCTGAACCTTTCATTTCTCAATTTCATTGAAACATGAACGTTTATTTTGAAGTGATCTAGTTCTGAAAATGACTGTTCCAAGAAAGAAACCAAAATCCGACAATGAAAGTAGCAATCGAACAATTGCCTAGATATTTTAAAGATAACGTTTGATTCTTCATGTACCTTATCTTTGTGTTGATGATTATTATTTACTTCGAGGTCTTCCTGTTCCCTGGACTTCGTGAGTCTATCCAAGGATCTTCTGAAGGGATTAAGATACGAATTGAAGAAGTAGCTAGGGATAAGGAGCAACATCAACAGAAGGATGTCCCAAAATCATCTGAGCAAAATACTTTTTCAGAGACCTCTCCTCGTCGTCGCAGACCTGATACAAGGAATGAAAATAATTCGGAAAATGTTGAGCAATCTGGCTAATAAGAGCGTTTTATCGTATTTTTATTATTATATATTTTAAGGCTATTATGTGGTAATAAATTAGTGGCCTTAGCAACGCCTTCAATATCAAGTCGCGCGTAGCTAAGATTGGGCATGAAACGGCATTCTAGCAAACCTGACATC
>JAAAKL020014022.1:0-12163 GCA_010016065.2 Carybdea cf. marsupialis auct. non (Linnaeus, 1758) | reverse complement strand
ATCATCATCATCATCATCATCATCATCATCATCATCATCATCATCATCACCATCATCATCATCATCATCACCATCATCATCATAATCACCATCATCATCATCATCATCACCATCATCATCATAATCACCATCATCAACATCATCATTATCATCATCATTATCATCATCATAATCCACCATCGTCCGTGGTACATGCTAGCATACGTTGAACTGTAATTTTTTTTAAAACACAAGCATAGCTATACTATTTTATGTCAATTCAGTAATCGTCAATATTCTTGACATTCTTCCGCGTACATTTTCTTACTTGTGTGCTTGAGATTATTTTATGGTAACTTTGAAGATTGCTGCTACCACTTATTAAGATGAGCGTGTTTAAACTGGCCAACGTACAGAACGGAGGCATTATTTAATTTCATCCCTGAAATTTATATCGATGTACAAGAAAGGACAAAGAAGTAAAATAAATCTTTGAATGTTTGGTTCCAAAACGATCCTATATATTCAGTGTCAAAAGCACTTCATATCCACATGGACCTGGTCTCCTATCTAGCAGGTTTATAATGAAACGGATACACGTAGAGCAACAACAATGCAGGCGATTTTATTTAATCCAAATCAACAATTCACTTTATTAACAAACAAGCTCCTCTGAAATAGAATATTGAAAAAGATCAGTATCTGTTTACGATTATCACGCCAATTGAAATAGATTATGACTGCTTTAAAACGAGTGCTTGTGCCCAGAAAAAAGTTTTAAATAAAGATTGCTTCAATTTTACCTCGTAGTGGCAATTTTATTTGCCTCATTTTCAATCCGTACTAGTGTTTGCAAGAAATCAGATCAAAACTGACACACTTTCATAATCGGTCTAAACTGATGCTGATAGCTGATCTAAATGTGCACGAATTGATCAGGACCTCTGTAAACAGTGCCTAAAAATTGTGAGGAACTAGCGAAAGACCGACGACCCATTGCCTACTCCCTTTAGAATTGGACTTGGTGTGCCTATTGCTCCATACGTCTAAGACTCCCTTTATAACTTACAAGAGTGTCCACTTTCTAATCTTATGACATTCTTTCCGCAATCAACATTTAGATCCTGAGGTATGCAACGATGGACTTACGGTTTCCATGACAATCAAGCTTTACAAAGATGCCGTAGAAAGCAATTCTCCCATGTACATTTTCGATTCAGGAGCTTCAAGTAATGATTCGAGAGGAATTGCCATGTGGGTCAAGGGATACCGAATTTATGCTGCGTTGGCTACTAGATACTATACCTGGTGTCTGGATGAAAGTTTGGATAATTTTGTTGAGAAATGGGTTGACTTTGTGCTGACATGGAAGGAAAATATAGGTAATAATCTCACAAAAGAATTGTTTCAGATAATCATATAATCAATCGTAAAAATGCCATATGTGAATAAACTACCATAGAATTGGTGATATAACTAGAGTCGTGTACAGATGAGATGTGGTCTACAGGATTCTTAAACTGCACTTTTTCTGCGCAGAAGAGTGCCTCAAATTTACCTTTTGCCTTACAAACTTTAAAAAGAGAGGTGGTGGAAGTGATAGGAGAGTCACTCATTTTCATTCTGTTTGCCAAGGATAAAAGGAATCTCATCATTATCTTCGTGGTTAGGCAAAGAGGTATCAGCGTGTTAAAGTAGGGCAAATATATTAGAAAATTAAAGAGACGTAATGGAATTGCATTCTTCATAAAAACACGATCCTTTCAAAATATTAAGATCAAAATTACGATAAGTAATTCAATTTGACAGTATAAATGGTGCTTAACTAATTTTAACTTCTTTAGCATGTACACCTCCGTTTTTTATCCTTTTTGTGATTTCGAAATTTTAGTGTGGCTTAATATTACTGTTAATCAACTTTTTAGCACTTTCCAGAATAATCAGAAAGTGAAATTTTAAAAAGGAATATTAGATACAAGGCAATTCTCTCTGATACGTTTTTCTTTATGAAATGTAGTGAACACCCAACTATACGAGAAAATAGATTTTCCAGTAACAAATTTACTACTGTTAGTATTTTCTTATGTCTTATTTGGTATCGCTTGAATACATTGCTGAAGGTAACGAAAGCATCTGTTGTAATATGGAGATTGTAGGAGCTGTTCAACTTTGATACTCGGGAAAGAAGGAACTTAGTATAATTATTTTTGCGTGGTGGACCGAATCCAAGTCACCCAATCTTAAATTCGGGATCTTTTATCCTTCATCCCTCAACCTAATCCTTATTGGGCGAACTATACTTTATTCCTTGCTTGTTATTGTCTGGGGTGTCGAATAGGACGGAGTCACTATGTACAAGGAAAAATGGGATTGTGACCCATAGTTCAGCATCCCATTATTTGCTAGCAAAATAGTAATAATTTCTATTAAGGCCTCATGTTACCAACTCCTTATTTGTGATGGTGGGCCCGTGAATACATTATGCTCCCGATAACTCTAACCTCCAAGGGGCCGATTAAAATACTTCGAGTTTGCAAATGTTTGAATCGAACAAAGTTATTGAGGTTACAGCTTAATAAAAATACTAAGTCCTTCACTGTAAAATGTGTTTTTGTATGAATTTGTGTAACCCAGGCAGTAAAGTCATTTTAGAGTAGCAGGATTAACCTTTGTGAAGATGAGAGGTCACAAATTGCTTAGAGCTCTGATATTGTCAGACTGCAAAGAGTACAACGGTTCTGTAACACAACTAGATTAAGTGAAAATTATGGTTTTAGTTTAGATCTATTTCGAACTTTTTCTCCACTCCCATGAGAGTTCGAATTTTCTTGGGATATTACCTGACGGCGCCTGTGAAATTGGTTTGAAGAAACGGACGTTCAAATTAACAACGGGTTTGCGTTATTTGTGTATTTTATGAAAGTGTATCAGTGAAATCGATTGGTTACATAAAGCTCAAGTTATGAGTGGTTCGGGTCACCAAGATTATATAATTTGCTATAACTTCTTAATTCGCACATTTTACAAATACAGTTTTCCACTATTGTCTTGCTTTTTTTAAACGGTCTAACCTATTTGATGTTAGGTATGCAACTTTATGCCAACTGCCAGTTGTTTGCTACATCGGACTTTGGTGGACAATGCGACGTTTGTACCAACTGTCACAAGGTAGACAAAAACACAAGACTGATGTTTGGAAGACCCAACAAAGGTCCACACTTTAGAGTAACGCACTTTGCAAGTGGAGATATCTCCATTTACAATTTTTATTTTGACGAGAAAGAAGTGGTACTACTCTGCGGAACGAATAATGGTAAGATTTTCATTGTTTGAGTCTCAGCGTTTTGACCATTTTTTCATGTTAGTAAGCTAAGAAGATATCTCCTTTGCAATATCCGTATACCGTAATTTTTGTCTTGTAAAATCTACTTTCCACCAAGTGGGATTTTGCTTGTCATCGGCTTTTTGTTACATCATCATCTCGCTCTCAAAATGACAAGTGCTTTCTGCTAAATCTATAGGCACACAGGACCATTTACGTTCAGAGGGACACAACTTCTCTGTTCAAATTTTAAATCTGAAATATTCGGGCAAATTTGACTTTGGTAGTTAGAAGTTTCTTTAGAACAGTAAGTGAAAACAGGTATTACAGACATATATTACCCATGTTTGCCTCGAAGATGAGCATTCTTTTTTGGTCTAAATTTCGACTTTCTAGACATCGGGGGTATGGAGGCACAATGCACTCCGGTTATTCTACACGTGACGATTTAGAATAATACATCGACTGACATATTAAGCCTATGATATAACATTGATCGTAATTACAAGTGTACGAACGTTTCCTTCCATTAATTACATATTTTGTGAAAACTCTAGGAGCAACGAACTTGATGTTCTACAGATGAAAGGAAAACGCTGATAGAACAAGTCAAGTATCCACGTTTTGAGAATTTTTCAATGAAGGAAGTATCCAGTTATCTTGATACAAATTAGATACAGGCTCTTCCTGCCTTGTAGTACGTATAATGATACCATGCTCTAAACAACTAACAAAACGTTTTCCTTCGAGAATAGTTTCAGGGGTCTATATCCCCCACGCCCATGTGCTTACATTGTTTACCCTGCAAACATATGTACCCGCACAAATTACTATAGTTATCTTACCTTAATCCCTCTTAAGCACACCTTTTACGCTAGTTTCGTAAGTTACACCATGTTACGTTTATTATTGTTGCAATGTTTGGAATCAGGGTGTCTTGATTGTTTTCTAATCAGATACAGTTAGTCATTCACGCACCTATGAATCTGAGAATTTCTTTATTTAAACAAACTGATTAGCTTCATTTTTCAATTTGATTTTTTTCTCTAAGATAATGGCAAGGTAGAAGATGCAGGAGCTGTTAGGAAGAGAAACGAGACAGAGTTCATTAACCACCACTATCCAGCAGCTATGGGAAAGATGCACTGGCCGACTCCTCCTCGTTATGCTGTCTTGATGGACAAAGCACAGAATATAGCTGAAAGTATCAAATACGTAACAGTTCCTAGCAGTACGGGAACGCCTTTTCAACAAAGATTTCGTCCATATAAACCTACCCCATTTGCATTCCCACCTTTTGAGGGAGAAGAGGACACAATGGATAAAAATCCTGTAGAGAAATCAGTAGATCGCACAAAAGGTAGGCTGTGTATAAGTCATGGATGTATTTCTAATAGTCCCTATGAGGAAGGGGTCAAAGCCTGCTTAATGGACTTATCTTACATGAAAACAAGGCTTATATAAGGCGAGAAAAAGATAGGATTTGCTGCTCCGCTCTGTTTCACAACTCTTCAAGATCCTTTAGTTATAGAGTTGTCATGGGGTGTGAAACAGAATCTAGTAACAAATGCTGTTTCCTTTATCTTTAAATCAAATACGATGCAACGTTCCCACCATTCTTGACGACGCGACGAGAAATACAATGATAACTCCTAGCCAATTGTTTCTTTTCTCCCCGTGCTCTGCTTTCGTACACCTTACGTAATTAATGGCTACCAGCTTTGTCTAGATTTTGAACTAGCTTCAGCATAAATAAAACATTTCCAGATTCTCATCGACCGAATCTTTCCTCCTCTTCTCTTACCATCCATATGTCTGAGTTCTTTTGACGAGTGTTCGAAACAGCTCCTCCGCTGTGCGTTTCTCGTCCGACGTGCGAGACGTGCGAGCACGGTCTCATATCTATATTTCATTATTTGCACTTAAAGACGTCAATCATTGCAAGTTTGTTGGAAATTGGTAGGGGCTAACACCGCCTCTGCCTCAGACTCTAGTGACATATCTGTGATTCACTGAGAAGGGATTTGGAAACGTGTACTGATCTTTATAATTATTTCTTGCTCTATGATTAATTGATGAGCAGATTTATGAAATATACAATACCCAGTAATGAGAAAATGTGTCAATAGTATAACCGTTTTTGAAATGTTTTTGTAATGAAATTGTCAACTGCTTTAGAAAGAATTTTCTTGCCAACTTCATACTACGCTAATTTTTGTTTCTACTGTTGACTTGAATAGTAAATGGTGGATACTCTAGCTGGTCGAAGTGGTCAAGATGTACAAAGTCATGTGGGGGAGGATTCCAGTTTTCAGCGCGATCTTGTAATAACCCTGTTCCCAAAAATGGAGGAAGGGATTGTAAAGCACTAGGGCCACCGAGACAAACTAAAGCATGCAATGAGAGAAACTGTTTTATCGATCCAGGTAAGTAAATATTAGCGTTTGTTTTCCGTCGTAACTACTACTTATCCTTTTTAAAAAAATGTTTAAAGTATAAAATTCTACATAAACTTGTAGGTGTAGCTACGTTACTGAAAACTTAAGGTTTTTAACAGCAGTTTTTTTACGATCTTTCCACTAGCATAAGGTTTAGATAATCCGCACTAGCTCTGTTTAGATTTCCATGAGGGTGTGAGTAAGGGATTACTAGGCCCGAGGATATATTTATACTAATAACTCTTTGGTTGTTTTTACTTAGATGTAAAACTTGGTAGGCATGCTTATTGACGTACCATCTAATAGTGAATACGCCTTTTTGTGAAATTGGAGGTGGTTACGTCACATAAGATCTGAAACGTGACAAGCACATGTAAAAGAGTTTGAAAATCCTGTTTTGGATTTACATCTACTAGTAAAGTGTAAATAACTTTAACTTTTAATTTTAAAGGATGATAAAAATAGAACTGACTGCAAGAAACTATTTTAATTAGTTTCAAAATTATTAGATAAGTCGTTTATGAGATGTTAGGAAAAAGGTAGAGCCCCTTCCCCCACAATTACATATCTATTAAAAAGGTTCCCCTTCATATGGGAAACTGCACTTTTTAAATTTGATCTCTTCTATTTAACTCTTCTTATTAAGGAAATGATGGATGCATTTTACTTCGTGTCTTATCATTCTTGAATTTCAGTTTAGTATTTTTATCACTTTTTCTGGAATTTGTGGGGTTGAAGGTAAACTGTTTACGTCTTGTAAAATCGAGGAAAAGGTTTTGTAATCCATAAAAGGGAGCCAAAAATTAATAAGAAAGACAAGTATGAGTAGGGTATTGCTTACTTGATATTTACGGTAATTTTAAATTGATTCCTATTCGAATAAAACCATTCCCTGGCAGAGCAAGTGAAACCCCCCCCCCCCCACCTCCCGATAATCTACTAAGTGTCCGTCTCTGCCTGACGTCCTTGAAAATGTCTGCTGCCTTCTGTCTACATGTTGAATTCTTCTGGCAAATTATTTCAGTAGACTTCCATGCATGCTTGCCAATAGTGCTATGCGAAGCTCGATGTGTCTTCTTTGAGAAAATCCAAGTGAATGATTTTTCAAAGCGCAATTTTCACAGCAGGAAGGTCATTACAAGGAGTTTGCAATTACCACTTTATCATAGGCAAAACGCACTTTCTTTTACCTCACCTTCTATTTAATGATTTTGAAATGGCCTTAAATTTCTTTTCTTCCTCCATACTTTGTCTGCGAAATGTTAAGCTCCAAACATTTTGTTACTTTACGAATTTGGAAAAATTATTTGCTCACAATTGTTGAACTTATTATCAGATTTTCAGCGCATTATATCAAATACCATCTTTAACTTCTGCATACCAAAGGCAATCACGCTCTCACAAAAATGTTCTTGCTATTTTCCAGATATGGAATTTCCTACAACTGACGTGCCCGCAATAGGAATTGAACCTTACAAAGGAGACAAACGAAAAAAGTCTGGCATTTTTCCTGATTCCATATTGGAACCAGAGACAGATATTGTAAGTCCTCCTTTATTTATCACAGAATTTTGAGGGTTTCATGTAACTTTCTGCTTCGAATCACTCGGTAATTTTATATTTTGATAAATTTACACGGGCACAACGTAATGCAAAACCTGCGTCTAATGAAATCAACAACTATCAAAGAAACACGGCATTCAAATCAACTTTAGCAAAGTAGTCTCTTTCACACCTCGATAAAACTTTTGATAAAACTTTCACATGATACTTTGTTTATCTAAAGACACCTTGTTTATCTAAAGATACCTTGTTTATCTAAAGATACCTTGTTTATCTAAAGATACCTTGTTTATCTAAAGATACTTTGTTTATCTAAAGATACTTTGTTTATCTAAAGATACCTTGTTTATCTAAAGATAACTTGTTTATCTAAAAGATTTGTGAGCCAATACACTTTAATATTCGTTCAAAAGTATCTTAAAAATGTACAAATCGTAGCAGAAGGCTTTATTGTAAAAAATACAACTAGCCTTTCTATAGCAATTTTTTCCCTTTAAATTTCAATTACATTTTAAAGGCCGAACGTTAGAAAACTCGGGGCAGATCATCTAGGGCTCTGTTAGGACGTCCAATGTGGGAGAACCACTTCGATACTCTTAAAGGCGTATCCATAATAACTGACGATAATAATTGGCTTTCTCGCTTAACCCTGTTTTGAATGAAATTACTCTCGTTCTAGTTGTTGAGGGAGGGGGTGATCTCAATGTAATGAAGGGGCCTCTTTAACGTAGATACAGCACTAAAGGGTGGTAAGATTGTCTAAACCTCTTTCAATACTCAACCTCTGAATTTATATTGTCACTAGTCCTTGATCTCAAATGTTAATAATAGTTTTTTAGCTGTCGGTGCACCTCATTTGTCAATATTTGGCAACTGGTTTTGCGCATTCCTTTATTAATTTTTGGTTGTATTTATCATCAAGACGATACAAGTAAACAGCAATCACCACTAAATATTCTGATGCTTGTCGACTCAGTTGTTGCCATTGATGGTAGATATTTGTTACGTCTTGAGTCGTAGTCTTTTTCGTAATCACCACTTTGAACTATATCAGGATACCTCCTCCGTCTGCATTATCAATCTTTCTTTGGTAATTTTACAGTGGCATATCGTTTCCTTCTAAATTTATTTTGTACGTAAGCAATCTTTATTTTGTTTCTAGGAGAATACTCTCAAATATCTAAAGTGAAGGTTCAGTGAAGACAGCCTGTTGCAAAGAGACTCGTGCGCTACAATTGACATCATTTTTTTCGTCTTTTATGAAACATTCAGAATTGCTTGTTACGCACTTGCTTGTAATTTGTTTAATGTGCTCCTTAAGCAACGTTTAGAACTTAAAGGGAATCAATTTTTGTGGTAATTAAATTCGACAAGATACTTTTTGGCTCGATTTGCAAAATAAGGTTTTTACGAATAGACCCTCATCACAGATTTCACTAGAATATGTTTTCAAAATCTATAATTATTCCCATTTTTGAGAGCATTACTTTTACCAATCTCAGAATTTAAGAATGGTTTTTCCATTCCGTGTTAGTTTAAGGTGACTATATTATGGAGATTTCATGTAGCATTTTCTACTCATGCTAACCAATTTCTCCTCCACAAAATAGCAGGAGCTGAATGTTAAGACGCTTCAAAATCATTTTTTTGAGAATTTGTGGCACATAGGTTTAGCATGTTTGATTATTGAAGTTTCCAAATTTCTTCAAGATCTTAAGCGGGAATTAGATTTTGCGAATTTTGTCAAATAATTGCCCGAAAACAAATTCCCTTTAGGAAGTTAGACTCTATTTTAAGTAATGAACGTCCTCAACATAGCATTTTTCATACGTGTAAAGTTTTCTAGTTAGAGGGACTTTGTTTGAGTAACCATGCTTTAAGTCACCTGTTTAAGGGTGTCACAAGAAGAACACTGGTAGGACATGTTGGGAGTGGAATCAATGACTACTAGGTAACGTTTGTCCCATAGGAGCTGCATTTGTGTAAGAGTTGGTTTAGGGGTCTCGACGACCTCTTTCCATACGGACAGTATCAAAGTTAACAATCTTATCCGTTGCTTCTACGTATATCAGAGGTAATCTAATAGACCGTGAGAGAGAAGACGTCAGATTGGATTAAATGACCATTGAATGCCTTATCTTCCATGCCTGTTGATTGTCAAATGGATGATAGGCGTATCTGAAATAAAATTACTTTATTTTTCCATCTTGTTGCAGTAATTTGAAATGGTAATGTTTCAAAAATTACTCAATGCAACCATCTGTGTCACATATGCAGTTGCTAACTTCTATTCAGACGTAATGTGATTTGAGTCTAGCAGTGGATGCTAGGCATTAACAAAACATAATTGCTTTAATAGTGGTCAACCATGCCAAAACAATGTAGCCTGTACTTATGTTTTTACGTACTACCTAGAGCTAAACGATACACGGACCGAGTCACACGGAATATTACTTTTTTAGCTTGTTTGCAACCGAAGGGAGAAGTTCAAAGGACAATCTGACTTTACACTGTCAGCAGCGGACTATTCTTAGCTATAAGTCATGTTTTAAACAACTTACATGGCTGCCAACAGATTTTGGCGGAAAATTCTGAGAAAAATTCGCAAAATACAAAGAAACACTATAGAAATGTTCCCTTTCGTTAACCTTATTCAAATACTAAGAATGCTAGGTAGACTAGCTGCGCTCCCCTCCCCTCCCCGATCACGAAAACGTTTCACGATCTCGATCAGATGATAAGTCAACGCTCTCCCTTTATATCCCTTTTCACGCAAGGTAGCAGTTTCTAAGTGACCCCTTTACAATAAACTGGCGTTCTCTGTTAATTATTGCCTAGATATGAACATGACTTCGAACGTTAATCACTGCTAAGCATTTAAAAATAGCAACACTAACATTCCAGTTTTGAGCCTCGCTTTAGTGCTCCCGTCAGACAATTTCCTCTGGGCATGATCTGAAGAGTTACTCCGTCAAGACTATAGTCAAGTTGTTAGGCTTATGACGTATAAAGGAAGGTAGAAGCACGATTTTGGTAAACGTGAAATCGATATAAAGACCACTGCTATTTAGCTAGATGGTTCATTCCTCTCGAAACCTAAATCTTGAGCAAGGTCGGTCAATACTTAATAATTCAATAATTTTTAGGTAGCGGTTAAGATTAAAACTTTCTGTTTTGTCGCCAAAATATCGCACAAAATGTCACAGATAATGAAATTATGGTTGCCGATTTGATTACAGAATCACCCAAATTGTCAAATTTGGCATTGAACAGTTATGGAACTGAAATCATCTTTAAAAATACTGATAAATACAGCGACAAGCAATAAAGGATAATACTCATAACAGGAAACTATATTTCAGACCACGTTTCGTCTGTTTCTGACTTCCTCAGGTCTATTAGAGATATTACTATTTAAACGATTAATAGCAGTATGATGTATTGTTTGAACGGCAATACTTCGAATAGACCTGGGAAATTGCAATAAAATGAGAGTCTGAAATTTTCTGCTCTAAAAGGAATCCATCATGATATATATGCACTAAAACCCTCATACAAAGACGTTTGTTCACTTTAAAATTTATCGCACAAATATACCTTTCTGCAATCAAAAGAGGTGTCATTCCTATCCATATCGTCATGGATCTATTAACTTTCCTAACCCTTGCATTTCCTCAAGTAAAACCCTTCTATAGTAATCAGAAAGGAAAATTATTAATATGCTATGCGGTTCTTAAAAGTGGTAAACAGCACAGAATAAATGTATTGACCAAACAGATAAAATGAAAAGATTGCTCTTTCATATGCACGTGCTGTCCATTACTTGTAATATACTTTGAGTTCATGACTTTAGCAACTCAGAAGATAATACACACACAATATTTAGCGCAATCGGTGTGCGGAAAGGTGACATCACCATCTCTATTTTGTATTATCATCTACAACAAGTTGCCTGGTAAATGTACATACGTAGATAGGCAAACGCCACTCAGCAGCAAAGTACAGTCTAATTTGTTTTGACCCCAACTAACTCTAAAACAGTTCAGGATCCGATTGGTCGCTTTATTTAGAAATATCTCTTTCACATTGTAAGATATCACTTTGGATTCTTAGATGTCGCTTTTATAGCAAAATAATGGACACTGATAGTCGCAATTAAACAAATATGTAAATATACAGAATTCTATTTTTTGTGTTGCTCATACTTAATCAGTGTCTACCTTTGTCGTAATAAACAATTATTCTAACATCGGTCCTTGATTGGACTAATTTGTTGCTTTCATCACTGTCATTACATCATCGTTGTTATCATCATCGTTGTTATCATCATCGTTGTTATCATCATCGTTGTTATCATCATCATCATCATCATCATCATCATCATCATCATCATCATCATCATCATTATCATTATCATTTTCATTATCATTATCATTATCACTATCATTATCACTGTCACTATCATTATCGTTATCGTTATCGTTATCACTATCATTATCGTTATCACTATCATTATCGTTATCACTATCATTATCGTTATCGTTATCATTATCGTTATCGTTATAGTTATCGTTATCATTATCGTTATCGTTATAGTTATCGTTATCTTTATCGTTATCGTTATCGTTATCGTTATCATTATCATTATCATTATCATTACCATCATTATCATTATCATCATCATCATCACCATTATCACCATCATTATTATTATCATCAATATTGCTGTTATCCGCCTCCTCATCATTATCATAACTTTCATAATCACTATCTTTTTTTATCTTTATCATCGTTTTCTCGCCATCAGCATCTGATCACAATGTAGGAGACAACTTACTTTCTCACCGTTTTTCACAATGCC
>JAAAKL020014021.1:0-12165 GCA_010016065.2 Carybdea cf. marsupialis auct. non (Linnaeus, 1758) | reverse complement strand
TGTTGGTCATGCTTTTACCCTGGCAGACTTTTCTGTTTGGGGAGCATTTAAAAGTAAGCTACTTTTTTCTTTTTTTTTAAATTCGTTTAACGTCTTTTATTCCCAGTCATGGGGTTTGACGGTGCCCATATTCATGGAACTTGTTATTGGAGCGTAGAGCACTTTAAGACCGGATTCCCTTCCTGACGTCACCAATGGTCCTTCCGGGAATAGAACCCTGACCCTCTAGAACATCTAGATCTGATGGCCAGGAACTTATCCACTAGGATTTATTTTCTAAATGCATAAGATTGTATGTAGCAATAGAATTGGCACTCGTTCTCTTATTTTCTTTGGAGTATTTACTCCATACAACTTTTTAGTGTTGGAGGGTGCTCATCTGTCTCTTACGTTTAGTATAAATGCTTTGTAACTGTTTTTTGCATTACAACTACTAAAGTAAATGTTATTGGCACTAGTTCTGGTGATTTGACTCACAATAGTTCATAGATGTTTCCTTTCATCTAAAAAGGGCTTACAATGTCCATTGCTGCTGCATTGTTTTCCAGTCATTAAGTGACTGACTTAAGTGTTATGACTGAATAGCTAATGGATCTATGTCTTTCAATGTGAGTTATATAAGATAAATATGTCACTGTAAAGCTAATGCTTCAGTTAAATCACTCACTTCTCTTAAACTACATTGTTTTAATAATTTAAAGAGAGGTGATAATAATTCCATTATTGTGGATAGTGAGATTGAAATAGTAAGTTGCTTCATTAAAGTACTACAAGTCTATACTCTCTTCATCTTTATGCAGCAGAGATTTGATTTATGTAAAAGTGGTAATCCTTGGCTAATAGAGGAAGCTTTTATAAATTTCCATTTTTCTAATGTCAATTAAATCTTTTATAATCAATTAAATAAAAGACCTAATATGCCATGTTATAGTACTTATTGCAGTTTCTCAGTTTATCTCATCAGATTTTACTCATTTCACCTGGATATATTTTATTGACCAGTGTTGGACCATAGCAAAACGATTTTTTCCCCAATTTTTAAACAATCAGCAAAGATAAATCAAAAGGAACTTATTTAGATGAAAATCCATTGTCATTTTTCACTTCACTTGATTTTTGTGTTTTTCATTTTTCAGCCAACCCAAAGTTACTGCAGGATCTCAAGACAGGAGCATATGGTTCACATGTTTTACGTTGGTTTAACTTTTGTTCAGCACAGGGTCTATTTCAGAAAGTAGCTGTATCTTTGAATGCAGTGGAGGGCAAGAAAGTGGAAAGTAAGAAGCAAGAAAAGCCAAGCTCAGGGGTAATTTATTTTATTTCTAATATGTTAGTTACAGTATTTTTGATAAAGTTCACTTTAGGAGATATAAATTACCTCTGAGTAGTAATAAGATAATCAGAGACAACAGTATACAGTGTAGGTTAATAACTCATTCAAGTTAATTGCACATAATTGGCACTTAATTTGGCAGATGTGAACCTATCTGTGGTTTAAAGTACTATTGACTCGATGTTGATAACAGTTGTCTCTTCAATTTTAGCTTGACAACATTATGTAGCCATGAAATTTTAACAGGATAAAAAATTACTGTCGTCTATGAAAGTGGTGGTATTATCATTGTTGTTGGCATTGATTCTCCACTCATAAGCATTGTTGTAATATTTATCTCTTTAGCAATCTTCAACCAATTACAAGTTGATGCATTGATGTTGCAAATACACTCTTGTTCTTTTCTGTTTTGTGGTTGAACACATGTCTTTAGATGTGATATGTCACAAGAAATTGCGTATTTGTTGATAAGAAGGGGAATATTTTCCATTGGTGAATGTTTTGGCTTAGAAGTCTTATTGGACTGAGGTGGATTGAGCAGTTACCATTGGGTAACCATGATGGGTAACCCCAGTAGCTTAAATATATTTAGCTGTTTTCTTGTTAAGTCAACCTTTTGTACCAACTAATTCACAGCTCCTTAAATGTTGTGTATGGTGCTTAGATAATCAGACTTATTTCCCTCCATTAAATGACAACCTTCTCTCTATGTACACCTTTTCCATTTTTATCTATTGTCCCAAGACTTTCAGGCATTCTTGAAAAGGAGACTTCGTCAATATATAACCCCCCCTTTCTAAGAAAAATCTCACATGTATTACCTATTTGTCTTGACACCCTTCCTGAGTAGTAAGAAACGCTTTTTTGTTGCACACTTGCCATAATGACCTGTATTTGCTGGAATGGGAAACACTGCACATTGCTTTCTCTACTAAAGATGTTAAGGGATAGGTAGTGATAAGTTTGCAACTAATTTGCACAAGAAGGCTAGTCAAAAGCTAAAGTAAGATTAGAAAATTGGGAGATCCTAGTTGGTGCAAAGCACCAGAAAAACTTAGATTAGGGCTCAGAAATAACTGTTTTGTAATGTAACAAGGGGGAAGAAATATGGAAAGATCAGGAAAGAAATATGAGACGGTGAAAATGGGCTATTATTTTTTTCCTCCCAAAGCTTATTTCTTCCCTGTTTTTAAAAGAATCCTTGTTTCTTCCACCTCCCCCCTGCAAGGGGGGTGCTGTTTGTTTTCAATATGCAATAAGGTAAGTGTTATAGACAATATCAAGTTTGAGGAGATATCAGAGATATTAGGAGCTAATGTGGTGGCTAGATAAGGGTAAATTATGTTATCATAGGGTCACCATAGCGCAGTTGGTAGAGCAGCATGCTGTGAATGCGTGGGTCCTTTGTTTGAATTCCGGTGGTGACATTTTTAACGTTTCTCTTATTTGTTTTCATGATGTGTCAAATACCCATAATCCCCAAATGTTGTTGATGGAAAGAATTTAATTAAGTCATAAAGGGAAAATGGTCTGTTTTTTCTGTGGTGTTAATCTGTAATGTTTATTATTTTCAGGGATTAAAATCATCAATGGAGGAAGGTGGTAAATTCATTGAACTTCCAGGGGCAGAGGAGAATGGTGTAGTGGTGCGTTTCCCACCAGAAGCAAGTGGGTAAGTACCTATGGTTCTGTCTCCATATGTGTTAATAATTGTCTTCTATCTCTAATCGGTGGTCAGGTAAGCATATGTGTAATTCCCCAAAATTTACTTTAACAGATAAAAATGAACTTAACCATTCCTACTTGCACGTCAATTCATGTTGTGGCTTTGATTTATCGTGCAACAACAAAATTTTAAAACAAACATCAAAAATATGTATAAACGTTTGCTATCAAGTAGGATTCTGTTACCATCAGGGCGTGTTGATGACATTTGTAAGGTGTAGTATTATATCACTTTGATTTGAGAGAGAGAACGAGCGAGGAAAAGAGACATTAAAGTCATGCCCCAAACAGTGTTATAATTGTTCATTTGCCATATTTAACTGCATTTTTTATCACACGTTTTGCCATTGATTAGAATCAAGAAGCATGGAGGCGTACAATAAGGCTTCATAGCTAGTAATATAGTTTTCATGTAGGTTATATTATGTTTTAAAGGACTCACTTAGTGTTAGAGGTGAAGCAAGTTTTCTACATTCACATGACCAAAGCATTGTTTAACAAGAAAGCCTCCTAATGGAATGGGGATGTTTCGAAATTAGTTGAGCATAGTTATGCTTTCTAGATCTTGATGGATGTAAATAGGTAAGCTCCTAAAGTATTGCAAGAGTATATACTCTTCCATATTCTGTAGAAAAAGTTTGAATTAAATGCAGAGTAACATTTGGTTGCTTTGGACGAAGAGGAATGCATTCTCCAAAATATCTTTGGACGGTACAGAATGTGAGTCATTATTATTGTCCTTGGTGTAAAAAGTGCGATGATGTGAACGTCGTGATGTCTCAGTGGTTCCGCCTACAGCTTTGGGTGCAGAAGGTTCTAGGTTCAAATCCCACTCAGGGTGATCTGAAAATTTGCCTGTTTCATCAATTTGTAAGCTGAGCCATCAAGCTGGCTGCCAAGCCAGCGGGTCATCCTTTCAGGGTCAGCAAATGGAAACCAGTTCACACTGGGGTCAAATTGTGAAAACATAAAGGAGAGTAGTGGCGACCCTCCCTGCCTTCGGGCAGAAGCCATGTGAAAAGGGAGCCTTCGGGTTGCCCTCGACTGTGGTCAAACTAGTTGACTTTTTTATGTAAACACTAAATTGGACGTTATAGTGAACATAAGGAGATATTTTTTTGTATTGTCTGTCTGCCTCTGAATTAGCCAGCTGAAACTCTTCCCTCTTTCCCACCAGCCTCTTTGCTTCTCGATGGTTTTTTTGAATCACAATACTTTTTATGACTTTTACGGATGGACCTCCCTGGTATAGTTTAAAATCGAAGGTGAATGCATTCTTTTCTTAGATGCTGTATTCGAAATTCGTTCTAAGATACTGTCAAGTCGATTACCCCTCCCCCTTTTGTATATTAATTGTCATGTTTAATGTGTTGGCCCTTAAATCAGACACAGATCCCTCTTCTTATATGCTTCGACTCTTTACCTTTTAGCCTTTGCCGAGAGAGGGCTGTGTTCCTGTAAGCATGCCACTAGAATAGAGGACATTTCAACCTCTTACTTTGCAGAATGATAAGGTGATGGATTGACGACCATGTACTTATCATTCTTGTTTATACTTTTCTTATAGATATCTCCATATTGGACATGCCAAAGCAGCTCTACTGAACCAATATTACAAAGAACGCTACAACGGGAAATTGATTATGAGATTTGATGATACGAACCCAGCCAAGGAAAACGCCCATTTCGAGGAGGTGCATCATTTTATTCATATTTCCTCTTTGTCTCTTCCTGTCAATGATATGCAGTTTCTGTTTCTTTTTTTTTCTGTGTTTATTCCAAAATCACCAAATACTGTAAGAATACGAAAGAAGTAACTTTAAGGATTACATCGCTTCCGTAGATACCATCATAACAGTCTATTACAACAACGGCGCATTTGATAGCCGTTGTTGCTTACTGGCACATTTGATAGCTGTTGTTGCTTACTGGCACATTTGATAGCTGTTGTTGCTTACTGGCACATTTGATAGCCGGTGTTGCTTACTGGCACATTTGATAGCCGTTGTTGCTTACTGGCGCATTTGATAGCTGTTGTTGCTTACTGGCACATTTGATAGCCGGTGTTGCCTACTGGTGCATTTGAAAGCCGTGGTTGCGCACTGGCACATTTTCAAGCAGTTGTTGCTCACTGGCGCATTTTCAAGCCGTGGTTGCGTACTGGCACATTTTTAGGCCGTTGTTGCTCGCTGGCGCATTTGAAAGCTTGGTTGCTCACTGGCATATTTTCAAGCAGTTGTTGCTCACTGGCGCATTTGATAGCCGTTGTTGCTTACTGACGCATTTGAAAGCCATTGATGTTTACTAACGAATTTTCAAGCCGTGGTTTTGTACTGGCACATTTCAGGCCATTGGTGTTCACAGACGCATTTTCAAGGTATTGGTTTCTGGTGGAGACTAAGTTACTAACCATCACAGTATCTTAGAGGTTTGAATTTTGCAGATTACCTTGCTTTTTTTGACATCCCAGAAACAGGTAGCCGGTGCATTTGAATTATTCTGGAATGAAAGCAAAACTGTACTTGTGACCACAAATACTTAACTGACTGGAAATCTCTGAACGGTTCTGTCAGCAAACAGTAGGAAAGACAGTAAATAGGTATTTTGTGAGATGTTACAGAACAATCTTCTGTTGATCGTTGCCCACTCTCTAAAAATCATGCATGCGCTTATTGGAGTCTAGGAACTAAAATTAGACTACGATCGTCACAGTTGAGGTAGGAGATACAGTGCAATGCATGGACAATACTTATTTTGCAAGTGTCATCGTTTGCAAGGTATCGACCCTACGAATTTCTTCATTCTTTACCCGTAGATCATTCTAGAAGACATCAAACTTCTACATTTGACGCCAGATGTGTACAGTCGAACGTCGCAGCATTTTGATATTTGTGAAAAGAACGCAGAAAAGCTGATCAGAGACGGTTTTGCCTACTGTGATGATACTCCAGCGGAAGAGATGAAAGAATTAAGGGAGAAGAGAGAACCTTCAAAGCATAGAGAAAATGGTATTGAACTTTGCATATTTTCTTTTCTCCAGAAGTTGATGAATGGTCTGTACTGATATTCTATACTGATGCAGTTGTAGGGGATGATGAACAGATGAGATGTGAGATTAGCCAACTATCTTTACTAAATGTAGTTAGGCTTAACCCAGAATATTTAATGGGGACTTTAAGTGACTGATAGCGTGTCACTGACAGTTTTCGGATATTGTGGTGTTCATCTCATTAGTAAAGACACATGTCATGAATCGATATTGAGATTTTTCCTCCATTTACTACAAGAATGTACTAAGGCCCCTAAAGTATCCAAAAATAGCAAATCTTCATGGAACAAACAATAAAAATAAAGATCTCTAATCGTGCTTCATATTAACTTCATACCTCTTTGTATGTTAATTTATACGTTGCTTTGGTACCACGGTGTGAACATCTACCACCTTTTGATTTGGAATTTGGATGTGACCATAAGGCAATCGTGAGTAATGTTCATTAGCATAGCAATGATTTTGTCTTCTAGTGTTTTAAGATTTTTATATGAAGTAAAGAGGACATTTCTATTAATCTTGTTATGATTTTTATAATATTTTCACGCGTTTCTTTTGATATTTAGGTGCTGATAAAAACTTAGCAATGTGGGAGGAAATGAAGAGGGGTAGCAAGATCGGATTGCAGACATGCCTTCGCGCGAAAATTGACTATCAATCTGACAATGGATGCTTGAGAGATCCAGTGATCTACAGATGCAAGGATGAGCACCATTTGGTTACCGGTGACAAATACAAGTACGTTTACTGGATTTGGCGATTAGATAAAAGAAATATGGTTGGGGTTATTAAACACGGTTTCTTAAGGTAGATTGGTGCCAAGAAGAAAACCAAAGCAAAGGAGGTTTTTTCAGTTGTTTTGTTGAGGCTATCTATTTTAAGCATAGGATACAGAAGGCACGTGAAGTTTCACATTTTATAGTTTTTAAGTTACTAATCATTAATGATAAGTAAGGACCACAGTAATAATAAGTTATATAATATAATATAATGATAATATAGTAACGTAGTATACTAATAATAAATATAAGTACCATAGTAATAATAGATTATATAATATGATAATAATAAAGTAATGTAATATAGTAATAATGTATATAGGAACCACAGTAAAAATAAATTAAATAATATAGTAATGTAATATAGTAATAATAAATATAAGGATCATAGTGATAATAGAGAGTGGATTACTAGCAGCTAGGAATAGCTTTTCTTTCCAGTCAAGTAGAGAAGACTGCATGTAGACACCCGGAACCATGATAGCCTTTGGTATTTTGTTGTTTGAGGGAATTCTTTTAGAATGCCTCAATCTCATTGGCGCACCACTGTTTGCGCTTAGTCGTTTAGATTTATATTTTCTTTGCTATGGAACAATTTTTGACTCGTTCTTAATCATGTTCTAAATACCACATTATATGTTTATAGAGAGCTTTTACCAGTTTCTAATTTGTTATGATTTGCAGATCATACTTACAGTGTGTTAGGTACAATCACTGTTTTTTAACAGGGACGGACCTTCTTAATGCAATTGACTAGTAACTGCAAATATTGAGAAATAAACAGACAAGCGGTTAAGTAACGTAAGTAAATAGACAGCATTGTTTAAGTCAGTTCATTGTACAGAATGCATATCTTGGACTAGTCAGTATCAATGATCGTAATTTGCAGGGGCGAGGGCGGTGCCCATGTACATGGGACTTGTGATCGTAATTGGTAGCTTACTTTTAAAAATATCTTTTGATAATACATTTTTTTGTAGTGTTTACTTTAATCATCTAAATGTTGCCCCCCCCCCCCCATTTTACTGTCTGTTATTCAGGCACAGTTAATGGACTATGATCTTTTCCCTACTCGAACAGGGTCTACCCAACATACGATTTTGCATGCCCAATAGTTGACTCAAAGGAAGGTGTTACACATGCACTTCGAACCACCGAATATCATGATCGCGACCCCCAGTACTACTGGATATGTGATGCACTAAGTAAGTAATTACTCCCTCTTACGTCCATATCTACAACTGATTCCGTTTGGTCTTGCTGATACTTGGAGGCAGTTACTTCTCCACTGATCTTTGTCGCTCACAAGGACAACATGCTCAACGGCACTAAGTCGTGTTTGTTGAATCATAAGGTTTGACGTTTTATAAGGATATTCGAGTCAGATGTATAGATCATGACGCGATTTTCGTTTAAGTTGTAGTAATTGGAGGTAGAACGTGATTATATAAGATATCTATGGTGAAGAGTCGTAAGACCAAGGGCAATCGCAGCGTTCTCTGCAGCTGCAACGTACGATCTTTCCAGAAAGCTAGGGTCCTTTATCGATGAGAGAGTGAAAGTTGGAATGTCTAGTGTTAAGATCGTGTCACTGCACATTTACCTACTTGACTTCAGTATCACAATTGCGAATGTAGATATGCATTCAGTAAAGAGTAGCTGAGACCAACTTTGAATCTGTTAGACTTTAATGGATTAGCAAAATCACCATAAAATGTAGACGTCATTTTAATTAGGATCCATCTTCTCCTAGTTCATTTGTCACGTGTCACTGCCGCTCTTTGTAGACCGCCAAAATTGGAGATCGGACTTTAGGTCCGTTGTTTGATCTGCATGTTATTGATTTTTTTAGCTGATGAAAATGAAGAGAAATTTAATAAGTGGGCCATTCACAATTTTCATCCATGGTAGAGAATTTTATCATCAAGAGAAATGTGACCAAGACTTATGGTTGCGGGAAGTGAATTTTGTGATATTTGGATGATAGCTTACATTTGGATCATACCACATTTGTACTTTGACTCAGTAGTACTATATACGTTAAAATACTGCTTAAATTACTAAAATATATTTGGTGCAGCGTGAATAAGATTAACTGCAGATTGAAGATATTTCTTTCTTGCCCGTAATGGCGACCCCGAACGGATCATAGCTACTGACCGTCACAAAAAGAAATGCTCTTTCAAGCATTTGATCCCTGGTTACTATTCATGCCTCACTAATACAATTACCTCATAGCTGGAGCTAGAGAGCTAATCAAGTTGGTACTTTGCACCAATCCGGCAAAGACGTCAAGGATCTAATGGACCGGAAGTTCCTATTCCTTTGCGCATGTATTGTAGCAGCTATGCATACCAGCTTTTAGATAGTTATTATTTGGTTTAACCGGGTGTGTAAATGGATAAGTTACGGTAGATGCACTGACAGGTCCTTTTCGCATTTTACACAATTTATTTGCACCATCAGCGTTGCTGTCTAAAAGTGGCATATGTGTATGATTTAGAGATTTATGTTTTTGGGGAGTTCAGATTAACTCGTAGTTGTAAATAAACGCTTATTTGCAAGAATATAAAATTGTGATTGAAAGCGTTACTAAATTATGATGCTATCACATATTATTCAGTAATATTACATGGCCATTTTATTATTACTATAGTCGGTGCAATTCTATCAATAAAGGTAAGCCCCCATTGAGTAACAATTATCCTTTTTATGGTAGCTTTAGGTATTTTGATCATAGCAATACTACTTTTAAACGTTTTAACAGCACCTTGTAATGAGTCATCTCCATACTGTCAGTAATCAGATCTTCCTTGCACCATCTTGGTGTTTTTTTAACAGAAATAAGGAAGCCTTTCATCTATGAGTACAGTCGGTTGGCTTTGGTACACACAGTTCTTTCCAAAAGGAAACTTACATACCTTGTGGACCAAGGCTATGTTGATGGATGGTGAGTAGCAGTGTTTTACGTATTCAATGTAGTTCAGCAACCGTTTATTGCATCCAGATAGGCATAGTCAAACGTTGTAATTTGCTATTACTGTAACTTTGGGCTCTTTTGAATAAAGTGTTGTAAAGTGAGAAAATAACACTGCTTTGCAAGATCTCTCCTAGTTTTAACCGTCTTAGAGGCGTGTGCAAAAGACTTGGGGCGTAGTAGTGGATTCCTTAATTGCGCTCTTTTTTATGGGTTCCTATCTGAAGTCGCCAGACTTGCCATTGCCAAAATTTACCATTACGAAGTGGACATGATACTTTTCTTCACGAAACCAAACTTGAGAATACTCAAAGAGATTGCAGCGAAAAGTTACGCCTGTTGAATAATTAATTGTAGGAAGTTGATTATATGCACTCAAACTATAAAGAACAAGATCTTGTCGTTGGGACTCATAACACAGGACCAATGAAGGCTCAAATGCACCATATGATTTTACATGGCGTTAGAAAGATTTTTGCAAACCATGTTTACTCTGCCGGTAAATACATGGAGGTTACGGTGGTAGAGAGTCAGCAATTGTTATTTATACAATATTGATGACATTTTTACCCGGTGCAGTTATCAAGGGATGTTTTCATCTAAATTTGAGACTGCAGGTTTCTCGCATCCATGACGTTATTGATGCCTAAGCTTTTACTTGATAAACTGAAGATTAGATTGGGGCTGACCAGTTTCTATTTAAAATGGGTAGACGAAACAGGATACAGAGATGCAATAGCGGTGATGCGCACTCGTGGCCAAGGAATCATGAAAAATTTTGTTATGTAGAATATGAAAAGGCTTTCGATTGAGTGCGGTACATACGTGAGAATATTGGATGCCTTGAGAAAGCAAGGAATGGACGCGAGAGGTGAACTTTAATTAATTGTATCTGTGTACTTTGGTCAGTCAATTACCGTTTGCTGCCATTGCAAGGGATATGATGTAAGACTATTTCTTATCAACATTGCTATTACATTTTTTTCGTTGTGAGGTGATGATGAAAGAATCCAATAAAGATCAATATCAAGGGGTACAGATTAAGGGTCATTATGCAGATGTCCAGTCAATGTTTGCTGTTTAAACGGACGGGTTGCAAATTTTTATGGGCTGTATTGTGTATATACATTCACATTATTATGGGCAATATGTATATATATGAAAGACTTAAAAACTATATATATAAACGCCCTATATATATATATATATATATATATAATGAACTTAAAGCTGCGTTTAAAACATTTAAAAACTATATAACATACATAAAAATACCTAGAGGCCGGTGAAACAAGCTTTCGGTTTAATAACCTTCTTCTGGTTTACAGATGAAGCATACCCTACTTTACAATTTATAGAGTAATCTAAACAATAAAATTCCGTGAATATCATCTAAGTTATTGCACAAACAAACAAAAAATACCTAGATTCGGAATTTCAAGATAAAACAAAGCTAAAAAAGCGTCTGGAAACTACTACTAGTAGTTAACCTAGTGAAGCGTTTTAACACAGAGTTTCGTTTGGTGTATGTATATAAACATACATGTATACATGTATATATAAACATGAAATTATTGTGGGCAATATATTTGCATGCACATAGTTATTATAAACAATATGTATTCATACACGTAATTATTCTGGGCAATATTTATATGTACATACATATTATTACCATGTGCTGTATATACACACATAATTGTTATGGGCAGTATATATATACATAGACAGTTCTTATGGACTATATATATACAATTGTTATGAACAATATCTATACATATACGTACAGATACTTATTGTGAACTATATATACACACACAATTACTATGGACATCTCATATATAATTACAGATAATTATTATGGACAGTGTGAACACTTATATGATTATACAGACAGTTCGTTAGAAGTGTGATGATGAGAGGAATCTTGTACTCTGTAGCAGAGAAACCCATTTCAATGTTGCATCCAGCCTTTTAGTGCGGTATGTTGACTTTTTGTTTTGTATGTTGCCCTTTCGTTTTGTATGTTGACTTTTTGTTTGCATCCAGCCTTTTAGTGCTGTATGTTGCCTTTTTGTTTGTATGTTGCCTTTTTGTTTTGTATGTTGCCTTTTTGTTTGTATATTGACGTTTTGTTTTGTATGGTGCCTTTTGTTTTGTATGGTGCCTTTTGTTTTGTATATTGCCTTTTTGTTTTTTATGTTGCCTTTTTGCTTTGTATATTAACCTTTTGTTTTGTATGTTGCCTTTTTGTTTTGTATGGTGCCGTATTTTTTTGCTCTTGAATAGGGATGACGCCAGG
>JAAAKL020014020.1:0-12165 GCA_010016065.2 Carybdea cf. marsupialis auct. non (Linnaeus, 1758) | reverse complement strand
AAACATTGTTTATAAGCTTTGTGTGATGGGGACTGAAATGGTGTCCAACGACTGACCTCACTTTCAGACGGAAGATGTTCGATCCAGTGTTTTTTAGAGATCAGTGATATATCCCATGTTACTGACTAATCATATTTTTAGAGTAGGAAAGCAGTATTTGATATAACAATTGCAGTAGTAGTAGAACTTTCTTCGGGTAAGTTCAGTTATAGTAAAAAAATACTGAACGATACGATTAAAGCTGTGAAGACGCAAGAGATTGAAACAGATTGATTCATGGAAGATAAAGTGTCTAAGATCATCAAATACTATGCCTGTGTTTGAGCATGTTCTAACCTGGTTTCAAGCAGTGACCGAATTTGAGAACGAGCGTGTTTCATGTACGTTTTGGAACTTACAAGCCCTGTGGGGAGAGGACTGGGAACGTTTCCCAGCGGTCTAAAGCTAGTTATGCCATATGGTCCTGAGTTATCATGTTTCTTCTTCCATTGTACAGGATAAATGTGATCTATATCATCCCGAAGCAAGCGACGCCATTTCGAGACGACTCCTTGTTTAGTTGTGCTTAAAGCATAGTAAATGGATTGGTATAAGTCTATTTACTCTGCTTAAAGTTTCTGCTGGTAAAAAGCTTATGAGAGCATCTAGTATGAGTTTCGCCACATTGGTTTGTAGTTATGTTTGCTAGTGTTTTCAGAACCCTGCTACACTTCCACACTTCTAGGATCTTGAAAAATGTTCTGTGATGATAAAAGTTAGTGCTGGATTAACCCATGTGACGGCCCTTGGATAGGATTATTTTAGGTCAGTTTACTCACCCGCTAAAATCTATCAGATTTCACATTCCTGACATTACAAGCAAAAATTTGTATATCGAAATGATGAAACAAGATAAATACACTCATACTCATGCTGATGTGAGTTTAGCTACATTCGTATTTATACAAACTTTTCATGAAGATCTTGAAAAACCAACTAAACTGAATGAGCAGCAGACACCAGAACAACCAGTTAACCGTGAAGACCAGCCCATCATAGACCATCTGCATTCAGTTGTACGAACACTAGAGAAACCAACAAATACAATATACCCATTTATGTGGTATTTGTGGACTATGAGAAGGCCTTTGACTCCATTCAACACAAGGCGGTCTTCAAGGCGCTGAAACAACACGGTGTCGAGGATAACTATATCAACATCCTGAAAGAAACATATAGTGGTGGTACGGCACAAGTAAGGGCTGAAACAGTGAATAGGAAGTTTTGCATCATGAAGAGAGCAAGACAAGGTGACACGATATTGCATGTGATGTTCACAGCGCCATTAGAGGAAATATTCAGGAAGATAAAATATGAGATTGGCATCAACATCAATGAAGACAGTCTTAACAATTTAAAACTTGAGATTACAGAATCTGAAGAGTACCTTTAAAGACTGCTAAATGACTTAGAAAGAGGGAAATAAAGAGGGTATGACGATGAATAAAGGAAAGACAAAGATCATATGCAATGGAGGTGCGAGGAGAAAGAGAAGGAAGGGAATATCTATTGATTATTAACAGCTTAAAGAGGTTGAGGAATACCAATACTTGCGAAGATTGCTAAGAACAGGAAATGAGATGGCTGCAGAAATCGAGGAAAGAATAACAGCAGGCTGGAAACGATTTGGTCAATTCAGCTCCTTCTTAAAAGATCAGAAGATATGTGTCTGAAGAAGAAGATCATGGACACAGTTATATTGCCATCGATGACGTATGGAGCAGAGACATGGTCGCTAACGAAACATCTAAAGAATAAATTGCCTCTAACCCAACGCAGCATGGAAAGAACAATGCTTGGAATCACGATAAAAATAAGATTAGAAATGAAAATACAAGATCACGGGAAAAGGTGGAGGATATAGTCTGGAAAGCGGAGAAAGATAAAGGCCAGTGGGAAGGACATGTTGCCCTAATGGACATCAAAATAGGGGCCAGGAAAGCAACAGAATGGACGCCAAGGGGCAGAAGAAGAACGAGAGGAAGACCAAAGCTTAGATGGAGAGATAATATCGAGCAAAAAGTGGGAAGTAAATGGATGCGAGTGGCCTAAAGTTAAGGGTGGAAGCGTACTTGTAGGCTATCCGACAGCAGTGGCGGGACAAGCTGAGAGAAGAAGAAGGAGATGTTACTTCAGAAACATGCAATAGTTCTGCAGCAAAGTGTAGTTTTAAGCACTTCATTGCCGAGCATTTCCTGTTTATCAGTATTAGTCCAAACTCTTGTCTACCAGTAGGTAGTAAGCTGGAATCATCGCAATTCGAAGTGTTTCTTGTTTTTTCCTAAAACATATTACCCAGATGATCATTGAAACATTTCCTTTTGATAGAAAAGTACACGTTTACAGAAAATATAGAAATTAAATCATATTAGGTAAGAGAAAAATATATATTTGTAACATGTACAGAATTTGCAGGTTACCATATATGTAAAGGATATATTTATCTCAACTTTCGAAAAGACCCTCGTCACTGTAAATCATGTGGAGTGAACGAGTGATACTTTGAGATAAATTCACAGTGTTGGAAGAGAATTATAGGCCTAAAGCACCGTTGAGAAATATATGTGTAAGTTCTAGCATTAAAAATTATAAAGAAACTTTGAAAAGACAGAGGGCAGCCTTTTTTTGTTTTGATGAATGAATTTACCGATCGGCAAAGTAAAAAGGACAACTCGATTTTGCTATACTCTGAAAATGGAAACAAGTCGTATAAAAATCAGCCAATTGAAAAGTTACTACTAGGAACAACAAGCTTGCTTGTGTGAAAAGGTGTCTGACAATGTACTACCTATGATAGCTGACACTTGCTGTTTAATTCTGTTCTACAGCCTTTGGGACGTACGGCCTACGTAATCGTGCGCACAGAAGCATCAGGAAACGAATAAGCTTCAACCTATGATAGTGTGTGTATGGTTTTGTTGCATATCTGTGAACTGGAGTGATTGTTGCAGGCATCTATAGTGAAGTTCCACTCACGAAGGAAAAAGGGTCATGATTGCTGTAACGGTAGCCGAAATGATGATGTTGTTAAAATGTGAGCTGAACAGGTCTCCAGCCAGGGATGCAAAAGTTTTGCGTTCTACGCCTTTATTACTTTGTCAACGTGTATCTGATTAGAACATCGATCAGCCGAAGAGTAGTAACTGAGGCCTTACTATGGTTCTGAGTCTATTGATAACACGCTACTAGGATGATAGTGCGAAACCAGCAGCGGGATACGTATGAGAGTTCTTTCTCATGGAATTCAAATTTGTCAGCTGCCACTTAAAGTGAAAGTAACATCTGTCATCGTTAGCTTACTCCTAAATGAGAAGAGGAGTAGTAAACTCACGTCTTCGACAGTGTACTTCAGTAAATGATGGCGGCCGTAATAAACATCTAAGACTTCTGTAGAAATCACAGAAGTAATAAATCTGAGTCTGCTGGCAATATACCAATCTGGGCTATCCATGAAGGGTCAGCTTTAATTGGGTGAGTCGAACACATATTCATCAACCAAATGATGAGTCTTCGCATAAACGTTCTTGTTATTGCGAGATCAAACGATGCAAATAAAGCAAGTGTCAAAAAAGTAACACTTTTTTATTGAACCAGCCTGGCTTGCATGTTAAAAATGTGAAGTTTTAACCAAAGTATACATATTCTTAAAAAGGAATTGTAAGCGAAATGTATGGTGTAAATAAATGATAAACCAAACCCAAAATATTAAAGCATCATAATATGCATCAAATTTTATACTTTGCTTACAATGGAGGATTCTTTCTACCGCACGGCCATTATTATGCTGAACTGGCGAGAGAGGACACAACGGAGGACATGTATCAAAAGCTAATTTTGTACTCTGCACCGTCCCCAGTGTTTATCATATTTCGAACAATGAAGAAGTCATTGAGAAATCGTATTCTCAGATATCATATATGTAGTTTAATCTAAATTATCATTTCCATAATTCTGATCTTTTAGCCATTTTCTAAGATACTAATCTTTTACAGAGTCCTGGATCAGTAATTCCGATATAATTCGACTTCCTCAGAAAATCTAAACGGCCGCTCCTCTCCACGACAACCGTCACGGACTTGAAAAAAATTATTTATTTATTTTTTATTCAGTCGATTCCTGACAGGTTACACTCAAGAAGTAATTGATGAAGGCCTTCGAAAACTCTCTATATAAATTTTATTGAACTCTAACTTGTCACAGCCATTTGATGAGCAATGACAGGATTTCAATGAAGCTCCTAACCACGATTGCGCTCTTCCTTTTAATTTGTGATTCTTGTTCCTCAGGTTAGCATTAATCATAAAGCTGCAGCAATTCGTTCCTCTACTTTTGTCTTCTGATGTACTGATGGTTTTACTTTGAAGTCAGGTTAAACAAGTCACTCAGAGTTTGTCCATACTGTTCTTTTAAAAAAACCCGTTTCCTGACATCCCTGCATGTTTACCGGTGAATATTCCATCACCGCAATCATGGTCGTTTTATTTGGTCTGACGTCAATATCTTCAAAGCTAAATATCTCGTCGTTTGTTTAATGTCTTTCGCATACATCTCTCATAATGTCTTTTGTCAGTTTTTTGCTAATGCTAACACTATCAAAATAGTAAGGCTGTTTAATGCTGTGCTTTAAAAGCACGTCAGCAGCGGATACAAATGGTAGGGATTGTGACAAATGTTTAAGCGTCGTTGAATTTCCCCTTTGATGAGGTAATTTGAAAGAATTGGTTGGCATTGATGAGTGCAAAGTTGAGGGTATTATTAGAATCAGAGGAGGCAGAGGCGTGGATCCTAACAAAAAAAGAAGCAAACAAGCTAACAGTAGGGCAGAGGAGAAGGAAGATATCCATTCTGAATGTTACACGAAAAGACGAGATCCGAAACAAAGTGATAAGGCGATAAATAGGAGTCAGACACATTCTCGAGAAAATAAACCAAATTAAAGGCAAGTAGGACATGTAGTCAGAATGGACACCTACAAATGAACAAAGAAGACCACAGAGTGGATTCCAAGATGCAAACGACCAAGAGGAAGACTCAATAAGAGGTGGTTTGATTCTATTGAATAGAAAGCTGGTACAATGTGGATAAGGCGAGCCCAAGAGAGAAAGGAATGAAGAAACTTGCGGAGGCTATCTGCCTGCAATGGAATAACAAGCTGGTGATGATGATACTGAAGGAGAAACAAAGGTAGTCGAGTTTGAAACATCTGGATATTTCAATATTCAACCCGACATTACCTCTCAATTTTCTTATTTTGGGGCAATGCAAGAGCTCATTTACTCTGGTATGACTTGATGGTTTATATAAAGCAATACAATAAAATCATGTACAGTAGACTGCATCTACGACCCTTACATTTCCTCCCATATTTTTATTTCTTTTGCATTTACGTTATTTCTTTACCTGGTTTCTTTAACATGACGTTTTGATACCTTGCACCAAGTGGGGATAATAATTACACTTTTTCTCTGAAATATGGAAACGAGAACTGTACCAAAAAGACGTATCTACTAGCCTAACAAATGTCCTTCGTCACTAGATGCTATACCTTAAGTTTTCGTTCTGGAGACCACAATAGCTTTCTCCACGTAGAAGAGGAAAGCCAAGGTGTCATTGCTAAGTTATTGATGGCGCTGGATGATACAATGTGGTGCAACATCATAAAGTAAACTTTAGCCAGTTATTTTCTGCTTCTTAGCAAGGATCGTAGACATACTTCTCCAGCCTTACTTTTCACTTAGGGTTTACCCATTTATAACGAAGATCCTAATATCTAACATGCAAAATCTACTTCCCAGCAAAGCAGATCTTACGTCTAATGTCACATGCGGAGGGAAAATGTGACACCACGATCTTAAAAATATTTGAATTATGGAAAAAATAATCAATTTTTATGTTGCTTTATTAGTAAGACCGTCAAAATTGAAAGTGTTTCCTTTTACCAACACCGAGATATTTGCTTTCTAAGTTTTGAATCTCTCTAACGAAACCTTGTAATTTGATGCTAGTTTCTAACGTAAGGATCGAAGTAAAATTAACAGAGTTTTGACCAGAGATTTTTGAGATTTAGACGCCTCTATTTTAAACACTATATACACTACAGGCCTGGTAATTCGGGAGAGCGCCTATTCCAGGATTGCCTTAAGATATCTGGAGTCAAATCTTACTATTTCCAAAATTTTGATTTGTGACGTTATCAGTTTCCCTACGCATTCTACTTCATGGCAATGTGGATGCAACGCCCTTAATACGCAGATACTAACTTTCAACAGCGCAAACCCTAATTATCTACAAGATTGGATTTACTTTCTAACAGTGCAGATACTTCAAATAGGCTAGCTTCAACTTCTACGAAGGCAAAATCTGCTCCTAGACAAGGGTGGTTTGCGCAAACTGTAGCTTTCCCCCTCCCCTAGCAAGCTCTCTTTTCAAATGATGATGGCTACCACCTTTAACGCTACGAGCGGAAAGGTTGGATAGGTATATAAGATGTTAGGAATACTCTTAGTTGCCTAGCAGTCTCAACACTGTTTAAGTAAGACTACGTTCTATTTTTATATCCAAAATTTACAACTTCTGTATGGAGTTTGATTGCTACTATAAGCCAGAGTCTAGAAGGATTTTAATGCAATGGCTTTTTTTAGTATTTGTCACATCACTTTATTTATCGTTACACCAATATTACAACAGAATTAGCGTTCCAAGTTGTTTTTTAATATGTAGTTAACAATCAGGAATTGAAAACAGCCGAAATACAGCAGTTGCTACTACACTATATCCAAAAGGGAATCATGGGTTTCATACAATGATTCAAAATGTACTCGAGTCTCATAATCAGGGTTCATTCTCCTTAACGAGGCTGAAGTCCTGTTCTGTGGATCACTATATTGAAAACGACCGCAGGCCAGAAAATCTGAAAAGAACAGTAAAAAGTTAGATATCATCTAGGCACACGGGAAGTCATAAAAGCATTGCAACTTCCGAATTTATAAACATTCGAAATTCGGGGGGAAATGATCGCCCATGTTCAGAGGGAAATGGGTAATAAATGCCCAATGCACCAGTGTCCACTTACTTTGCCGAGGAAAATCAAACTTGAAAGTACTAAATCAAATTTATTGTAATGTTCTGGAATTAAAACTCAAATTGTCAGATACTCTTACACATATCATGTTAAATAATTGAATGGCTTTGAATGAATTTTGAAGAGATAGAAAAGTCTTACTTTGAACTACTGAGTGCCGAGTAAACGGGGGTCCAAATGAACGGGGGCGTTGAATTTCAGTGGTGCCTGATTACAATTCGGCAGTTGTACTGTGTTGAACTGTGTGCTTCATTAAATTTATCAAGTACAATCTAAACTAAATCATAGTGATAAGCCATGATTAGCTAATCAGCAAATATTTCAAAATCAAATTTTGCATGGGAAGTTATTCAAATGTTGGGGTTGGGGTTATAAATTCAAAACGAATTAATCAGCGGAGGTACGATTATTTGGCACCAAAGAATATAGGAAAAATCTTAAAAAGCACAAGAGATCTAGAAAATATATGACTACTTGGATTGGCCTTGTGCTCTACCAACTAAGGCGAATCGTAATAATACATAATACATTTCTCTAGTCGCAACCAGAGATGTTTCATAATCTCTGTCGCAACATTAGCTCCCAATGCGCCGCGGTTTCCATCTAATGCTGCCCTACGCAAGTCAGCTTCTTTGCGCCATGAGACTTGACCATGGATGGACTGTCACCAAGCCATCAAGCTGTGCAAAACTCATTGAAAGGTACAAAGCATCATAAAATATAGGGTACATGAAGCCTGGTTCCCACTGCGACGTAAGCCTTGTCCATGTCGTTGTCGTTGTCGATGTCTTGCTTCAAGACACAGTGGGAACTGGTTGTCTTGTCTAGTTTTGTTTGATAGCTTGCAGTGTAATGCTTGTCGAGTAGAATGAAAAAGTCTTCATTCTTGCAAGACAAGCCTTGTCGTGTTCCGTTGCTCTTGGCGTTCTTTTTTTTGAAGATGTTTGATGTGTGGCGATCGTTTGAATGAACATGTAAACTGAACATACAAACTCAAGTAGTTGTGAAGCCTCACGAGATCGTTTGAATCACAGTAGAAGTTTGTATCTTAGGACAGTCCCTTGCCTCTGAAGTGATAACAATCGAATCAAGGCAATACGCCATTTGACAGCAACTCTTGGATTTAAAAGCTCGTGAAACCATTAGATTATTTATAGTTGAGTTGTATCTTCCGAGATGTGTCAATCAAACACAGATGCTCAGCCAAGACGTCGACATCGACAACGACATGGACATGGACAGCCGCAGTGGGAACCAGGCTTAAGATAAGACCAACGATTGCCTAAAACTTTCCCTCGTAGTTATTTATTTCTAATCAATTCATAGGAAAATTAAAGGCTTCTACAGCGCATTTTGGTTTAGACTGAAATCAATTCTAATAACATTAACCTCTATGCTATGTCGTTTTTATTTCCATGGTTCTTCTGCGTCTTCCGTTGACATCTACCAATATTAATGCCGGTCTAACACATAAATGTATAGTGTTGAGAGGTATAGATTCTACTCACTGATATCTAAAAACACTGGATTAAGCATCTTGCGTCTCAAAGTGAGGTCAGTCGTTGGACACCATTTCATTCCCTATCGCACATGTAAAAGCATTAAGTAATATTGCTGACTTTCCCGCGCTATTTTAACTAATGGGGGCCCTATACTCTTGACTAACACTTTTTCGCTGTTGGTAACAGTAGGAAGCTCGATCCAGTCTTCGTTAGAAATCAGTGGTAACTATCATCTCGCAGGAAGAATGCTTTTACTCTATGGCGGCGGACACCAAACGCTTGCTCGTTAACGGTCCCTTTAGTTAGCAAAGTGTAAGAGATCGAAGGTACAGAAAATGCTATTTTGTGAATAAACTTTGAGATATGAACATCAATGGAAGCGCGTGTTTTAATACAACCAAAATGCTTCGGTAACTCAGCTCTGGTATATACCTTTGGCCTAATACGCCTAACAATCGACAAGGCCTAATAAGCCTTGTTTGAAATCATTGTTTCTCCAAAAACTGCGTTTGTACCCTGTTTTTGTAAAGTAAATAATTTTATCTTCCGACAACATTTTGAAACTTGTTTCTCAAACTCGATTACGTCGTAAAAATTGAAATTCTTATCTTGAAATGGATGAGCCACTTTTGCTATTAAGACCTAGATATATGAGCAGCTCGGGGAAAATGTTTTCATTGCCTTGAGCTTTCCCTGCTTTTAAACTGTTGGTTTACCATTTTGCCCATGTGTATAAAGAAACATGCCCTCTTGGAATTGATAAACGATATGATAGATGGCAAGTTCTTAGTTGTGTTACCCTCAATAATTTTGGGAAAGGTTGGGATCTGTTCTGCTGTTACTAATACTGCTACCACAGAACGGTAATATAGCTATGCTGCTATTGAGGAAAGCCTTCTAGTTTCTCCTCGGTGCGAGATTTACTAACAGACGATTTTACATCTTGTACGTGATGTAAGTTAAGACTGATTCTGTCTGTAACAGAAGGGTTGCCAAACTTAGGCACTGGAATGATGTTTATCACATTTGTATTTCAAACTCATTACTAGAGCCGACATGCATCACCTTAAAGTTGAAATACACGGTCCAACTCTGAATCCAATTTTAAAACCAACCCACATTTCTGTTGATTTCCTGGTGAACGAGCGCCCTGAAATACACAATCAAACACGCGATCCAATTTTTAAGTGACTGTTTGTTTGTTAAATGAAGCAAGAGGTGGAGCACGAGAGTTTAAGAAAGAGCTACTGCAAAACTCCTCTTTCTCTTTAACTTTTTTGCGTCAGAGCGTTTATACTCCTCGCTCTCTCATCTCTGTTACGATATATGTTCTTTTTGACGTCCCACAAACTTGCTTCGTTAACCATGAAACAATAAATTCTTCCCAGAATATTTTACTTGCAGATCTTCTTTTTTTTCCTTAAAAGACTTCCTTGCCCATACTGGTACCCTGCTTTGATACCGCAATTTTGGAGAGCAGTGCCACAGTCGAAATTGATGTTCAATCGTGTTTTGCAATAAATTTATGACATCAGCTGAGAAAACTCCCTTGTGACATAATGTTTGGGGTTCTAACACTTTACACATGAAAATATGAACCCCCGTTTTGTAATCTTTAAGTAAACATAACAATGATGAACCAGATACTGGCATTTTTTTTATTGAAAAACAGCAATACTTTCCGTCCTCGTCTACTTGGCGTGAAAAGCAAGAAAATTTCATGGTCGACTAGTGGATGAAGAGAAGCTGCTGGTTAATGACGTAAATGAGGCATGCGCATTATCGCTAGCCCCAGGTCTTTCTCTCTAATCTAGTCGTCATTTAGTGGATCGTCATCTATTGCAAAGATGTCTTATTTCTTTGCTTGGATTGCTATCACATTAGAGATAAACGATTTTAATAAGATACACTATTCTACTGTGTGATAAGTAAAATGCAAGAAAGCGAGAGCGACGCTTTTTGATCTGTGAGCTTCTCTTCAAGGGAAAGTAACTCGTATAGGACCATGCTTTGGTGTAGGAAATGAAGAAAATTGATTGAGAGTCATTCGGTTGAAGAGATCAGGGAAAAGTTTCACAGCTTCAGAGAACCATTCATCAGATTGATAAGACATTTCTTAGATGCAGAAACTCCTAGACGCTTCATTCAGTGCATAATGTTTCGCAGACTGACGCACTAACTTTTCAACTGTCTGAAGAGTAATAAGGAAAAAAGGCAATAATTTTAATATGCGCAGATGCTTACCTTATCAGGTACAAACTCTGCAAGTCTTCTTGCAGTTTCTCTGCATAAATAGTTGGTATTGCTTATGATTGCAGTATATTTTCCAACTTGGACATCGGGTAGCATACCGTGATTCATCAAAGCAACGAAGGCAGTTATAAGCCTTATTGATTTGCTTAACGTCTGTTTCACTAAAGCCTCTGCGTTGTCCAAGCTGTCTATAGCGGTTACCTATTGCTTCAATTGTAGGTTGACGGTTGATGGAAAATGCTGTCCTGGGATAATGCATTACAGAGTCGTAATCATAGGGCTCTTTAAGCGTGTCGATGGCTCCTGTGCCATGCTTTTTAAAGTTGAATGCCATGTCTAAAGATTAAAGATTTCGAGAGTTATTCAAACATCAGATACATAATTTACCTCGAAATATAAAGCACCTAATTAATATCAAGCGGTCATTGAATAGTTAAATTGAAGAGAAAATATTTGTCCCACAAAAGTGTAGGTAATAGAAAATTCACTTAAGTACTGAAAAGGTTTCTAAAGCCAAAAGCACTACTAAGCAATTTGACTCTGCCATAGGGCAACACTTGTTTGAAAACCCAGACTGTGAAGGATTGTATACGGATCACCGCTTTCGCATAATAGGCAGAGCTAGGTCAGCTTTTTACGTAGCCGTCATCGACTCCGTCCACATCAAAGCAACAAAACCGTTGCTCTGCAGACAAAACGTATTCGTCTTTTCATTGGGCCTCTTCGTCTAACCATTCAGTTCCACAGACACTGATTGGTCAAAACACCACCAACCTAGCAGTCAGACCTCTGATTGGCTACTTTCAAAACACAGTTTGGTATAAGCTTTATTGATTTCTTCTTATCTTAATTGTGATGATTTTGTACTCTGAGGAGTGTCAGATTGGTCTGTAAATTGTATAAATCGGAAATCATGTAAGGTGAGAATGGGTGACTGACGAACTGTGAGAGAGATCATAGTTCCCCCAATAGATGCAAGTGAAGAATATATATTTGTATTGATAAGCAGTTGCTCTACTGTGCGCTGGTTGCCGCAGCGTCGTTACAATATACTACTCCTCTTTGTTAGCAACCTCTACACGAGACGACCGGGCAATGTATTAAATCAGGAGAGAGTGAACAGGCTTGAAATTTACCCTAAGAGTATTTGTACTTACCGGCGTTAATTGTTAAAGTATCGTGGTAGTTATGTATGCGATAGGCTTCTAAAACGTTTGGGGCGTAGGATAATGAGAAGATTGTATTGCTTGATTTCAACTTTTAAATTATCCACAATAAGTGGTAAAACCT
>JAAAKL020014019.1:0-12166 GCA_010016065.2 Carybdea cf. marsupialis auct. non (Linnaeus, 1758) | reverse complement strand
AAAATCGACAATTCAGATTATCTTATACGAAAATTAATAGGCCGTGCAATACACACGACATATTTTATTTTTTGCAGAAGAGACAGAGACAGTCCAAATCCTCAATTATCTATTTGGTAACTGGAGTAACTGTTAGTTAAGTTCTTACATTGATATTGTACTATTTTCACTCTGTCGTTGTTGTCTTGTTTTGGTTTTTGTTTGTTGATTTCCTTATTGTGGTTTGGGTTTTTTCTTTTTCGTTTGTTTTGTTTTGTTCTTTTGTTGTTTATTTTGATATTTTTTTACTCAAGTCACGGTATTTATTTTAAGCGATTTAGATTTGCCTACCATCAGTGAGTATCCGACTTCATTGCTTTTCTTTATCAATAAACAAATTGCTATTATAAATAAATGTGTTTTAATTACTATTATTATATGAATATGATAACTCTTATCATTTTACTACAACCAATTCTAAATGCAATGAAACCTTTGAAAAACAAAATCTTCGCAAAACTATAGAGAAAATTGTATATCGTATTCTGCGTTACATCAAACTATTGGGAGCATCAATATTCCAATGTTCAAATTATAAATGTAAAACGTTGCTCACACCCACCAAGAGGAAACCCCTTTGAATTTGCTATTCTCACATTAGCCACTTGTATCGAAACTTTCAGTTATGTTGGCTACTAGCAGCTTTTTACTGTAATCAGAATATAAATAAAATGAAAGAGTCAAAATTGTACCTAAGGACGATACATCAAATTTATATGCCCATCCCTATTCCTGTTCAACTTCTGCATGGAAAACATTGCTCGTCACTGTTGAGAACATAATGACATCTAGGAATTGAATACAAGGGCAGACACAAGGAGAGTATTTGTATCAGTATCGAAAGTTAGGATGACTGAACCTCTTTTCAGCCTATAGATTTAACATTGTTTTGCAGATTACTACAGGTATTGTAAAGAATGAACTGCCACATGGTGTAAGTCTGTGCGCCACGCGGTCATATTCCACAGGCAAGTGCCCTAATTCTACGGATGCTAATATCTGTGGTCTCACTTGAAGCAATGGAAGGATGAGTTTGCCATCTGTTTGCTTGTTCGCTATTTCCAAACGGAGTTTCCAGAAACTATTTTATAGTCTGCAGTCTCTTGAACGTTTTGATGTTTAGCAATCTCACTACAAATACAATCGCAAATAATTCGCTAGGACGAAAACTACAGTCCGGAGTTGGCTGCTTCTACCATCGACATGACAAATGGTACTACCGTGTCATGGACACTTTATACACGTCGCACTGGTCTCTCTTTAATCTTGTCAAACAATGCAACTTGTCAAAGGGGTACTTACAGGTTACTAAAGTGTCTAAATTCAAAATGAAATTCTAAAAAGATATACTTTGTTGGGTTTTAGCACTGTTACACAGTTGGAAACAAATCGCTCCCTCAAGCTTCGAATTTTTCCTGCACTAGTACCATGAGTAAATCGGAAATAGTACCGTTTTGAGCAATTTACATAAAACATCGTAGGCACTGAATCTATTCGGATAAGATGCCGTCAATGGAAAACTCTAAAAAGATGTTCCTTAGCTATAAAGAAACTTAGTAATGAAATCGTCAGTAGCAGCCTAAAAAGAAGAGGGAGAAAATGACGAGGCACAAGATCTGCCTTCAACATCGAGGTTTACACCCCGAATAGGTAGATCAATTAGCATAATCTTACAATTTAAAAAAAAAGCAAAAACGACAGACAAGAGCATTGAGCGTGGAAGGAACCTCATCGGTTTTTGCAGATTGATGTCGCAGGAATACTATCAAACTATCAAAAGTATGTATGTCTATTCGAAGAGTACGATTAGAATTAGGAGTACAACGTTTAAACTTAGCCAAATTATGGCGTTAGACTCTCCTTATTCATTCCTCAAACCCTAGCATGCTCATTTCCTTCCTCGATCCCAACATATCTAGTTATTGACCGTGGCTAAACTTAGTACATATCCAACGCCTGTAGTCACTTAACTTCGTCAAGTGAGGGTTTTATACTTACTTTATTGCCTCCTCAAACCCTAGCATGCTCATTTCCTTCCTCGATCCCAACGTATCTCACCATTGGCTGTGGCTAAACGTGGTGCATATCCAACGCCTGTAGTCATTTAACTTCGTCAAGTGAGAGTATCATACTTACTTTATTGCCTCCTCAAATCCTAGCATGCTTATTTCCTTCCTCGATCCCCACGTATCTCACCATTGGCTGTGGCTAAACGTGGTGCATATCCAACGCCTGTAGTCACTTAACTTCGTCAAGTGAGGGTATCATACTCACTTTATTGCCTCCTCAAATCCTAGCATGCTCATTTCCTTCCTCTATTTCAACGTATCTCATCATTGGTTGTAGCTACCCTTCGTGTACCTTCAACGGCTGTTGTCTCGTGTCTAATGGCAATACTAGTGCAGTCACAGAGTTCAAAGGTGTAGCTTTAAGGCAAGGCAAATTGATGGTCTCCATATTAATGTCGGTGTACCTTCTAGTTGGTCGCTAATTCAATTTGAGACCAAAATAATAAGGAAGATGGCAACCCACAGCCAAACTTCAAGTAGGCAGGTGTAAGATAAGTTTCCTCCCGCAAAAAAGGAATGCTTTACAAATCTACGATCAAGCCATGTTATTTAATGTTAAAATTGTCTTTCGTACAGTCGATCTCTAGCTGATAGTAGCTGCCTGTCGCCGAGAACTCCTTTCACCAAAAATTCCGTTACGGCCAAGGATTTAATCATTAACACGAAGGAGTGTGAATTATGACACTGGGGTCGTCAGGAGTTAAATTCATGGGAATGAAAAGGTGTTAGACCTCAATATAATACAAAATTACAGTAAATTCTTTTTATTCCAGTTCGACAAGTACAGATCTATTTGTCGTGTTTCTGATAAAGTTTTGGGTTCAATTCGGATCTTCCTATGTAAGAATCGTAACGAGTATAGACACATATAGTATAGAACTCAATAAACATGAAGTGCTTACGGCACTGGCCCGGATTGAACACAGGATCTCCCACACCGAAAAGGAAGACTTAACCATTGCAATAACTAGTGCAATAGAAAAGTCGACAATCCTGGTAGTCGATCCCGAATTCTCACCACCAGCAGCATCCTTTTTATAGTCAAACAGACGACATATCCGTGTATAAAATTAAAAGATTAAAATAGACTTAATAAACACACTTTAATTCATAGCTTTCGATATTATCTTCATCAGTTCCATATGTATATATCATTAAAACGCACGTTTACGTTATATTACGATGTCAGACTGACCAACTATCAATCGCCTACTACCTTCGTTTTTTGGTTTAATATTTTTGTGTACTGCATGTATGATGGGAGGCAATGTGGGGCTATGTGTCTACAATCCCCAGGGGAAAGATAAGTAATGCAGAATAAATAGATGAAGAGTACTATACTGTAACTTATACGTGTCACAGTATATAGAACAAGTCAATGTCGCTGTAATAAACCAAGTACATCCTACAACAATGGCCCGTAACCTGAGGTTTGCTAAGTACACATGGCCCCATGGCGGGGTAATAATTAGGGTTTCAGAAAAAGACCTTGTTTTTGAGTTGCATCTTAAATGCAGTTGCGAGCAAATGCGAAAATGGCAAATGAGATTTATCATATAAATGTTAATATGATCAGGGCAAGCTAGTCTAATGATGAGATTGAATTAACAGTATAGAAATGTCATAACTGAAAATTCTGGCCCATGGCTAGCGCTATAAAGTCGTATTCCTCTACTAATCTAACTATGATAAATTCAATGACAATACATAAAATTATTTCTATTTGCTACATTCGCTTCCAATTTTCCACAAATGTGTAGCAACATTCAGCTCTGCACGATTTGGAGACCAGAATTTCTGCGTCGTGACATCTGACCATGACAGGACTATCGTTTGTCTAATCAATTTGCAATTTGTGTATTCGAAGCTGGGACTCACGCACTATGAACTAAACTACGTCGACCCCAATGATTACATACTCTGCTTCTTGTAGCTGCTATATTGGCTTTTAGCCCGAACCAATCGATATGGACATTGACATCAAGCTTCTTAGGTCCTTATGAACATACATTGACTTTCACCAACATCATCAGTCAATGCATTAAAAGATTCTGCCCTATTGCTAACAACTATCTACCCTTGCTTCAGCATTTTTTGTCTTGCTACTAACACAATTGGCGATTTCTTATCCAATCTGGTAACACTAGGCCAATTTGTAAATTGAATTGTCGCGTTTCAACAGCTGCCACCAGAGGACTCGATCAACTTCTTAGAACCCAGGTCCCTACGACTCCGAAGTTTCGCATTTCGCAAAAAAACCCCAACCAGTCAAGCTGTTCACGACTTGAAAATTCGACTCCTGTACTTACTTTTAAGGAACTGAAGTTTGGCCTTTAATGACGCAATATATCTTGGCGGTACACGACACATCGCACACAGTTAGACTTCCATATCTCCATAAAGGTCAGTGAGTTGATTTAAAAACACGTTTTTAATAAGCATCGATGTCATTGTTTTTATGAATATCGGTTTCATTTTAAACTCGAGTACTAAAGCTAGTCCGCTTAAAAACAGGTAATGGGTTGTTAGCGCAATGCGTGGCAGTTATTCTGTTGTCATAAATCTCGCAAGCGATCTAACAAGTGTTTCACTTAACGTATCAAATTTCTTCAGTGTAAAGTCTACTTCAGGGTTTGAGAGACGAACGAGCGGATGTGGAGAAGTGAATGAGGCAATAAATTACTTTGGAACATTATTTCCCCCAACCATTCAAATCTACTATCTTTTTCTACTTCCCTCTACTTCTTGTAGTTGTCAAGTTCCTTGCATGGATATCAAAGGGATGCTTTCCAGCCGATCTGTTCACCAGTAACAAGTTTATGAAGTAACACATGGCATAGGTTCGAATCAACGTTGTGAAACTCTTTACAACATTGTCATATTTTTAAGGTGAGACTTTGTGAGTTCTAAACATTTTCAGCTCAGACTTCTACTGATGTGAAAACGTTTAGAACTCACTTTCCAGTCATCAATGAATCTAAGAAATACTGATTCTCATGGGTACTTCAACACTACTTGACAAAGAACAATCTGGGGTAGATTGTGTGGCTGATATAACCCTCTAATTCTAGGAAGGCTTAAGATCATGACTTCTTACAACAGATTGACATGCAAACGTTCCCTGTCATATATTTTGGCATGATATCGTAGCCCCGTTCGATTATTAAAAAGTACGCTACAGATCTCTATTTCCGGCCACTGCAAAACAGGAAGTCTAGAAGTGGTCACTGAAGGCGAGGCTACAACGAAAAACAGGGGGCCAAAGTATGACGATATGTGGACACGTGCTCAGCAATAACGTACATGGAATTAGTCGTGCACTTACACCATCGCTAATGGATGACTATTTAAACAGTAAGCGGGGCTTGGGTGGGTTGTAGCAGATCCATTATCTGTTACAAGCATCACACTGAGGAAACATTTAATTCTGAGCCGGTATTAGCAAACCCATTTTCTTTATCTACGATAAAGTAAGAAACCCACTTCGCAAAATAATGGTATACTCTTTCAAGTAGTTAACATTATCACACGCAGAATACATGGACGTCACATCAAAACTGACGGTTTTAAAAGATTGTCTGGGGCGATAAACACCAAATTGTTATAATTTCCAAATGGCCTGGTTATCACATAATTAAAAAATACATGAATGCCGTATATTTGTTACAGAGGTGTAATATATACGCGCTTTTAAAAGGTAGACTACTGACTTATAAATAACCGTATTATCTCGAGGCAATGAAACAACAGCTACAAAAGTTAGCCTCTTCACAGCTGAAAAAAAGGACAGGGAATATAGCAAAGTAAAGCAAAAATAACAACCCTAGTAAACGTGAGTAAGTTACCCAACGTCCATATTTACATCCCAAACTAAGTGTCCAGAGAAGAAAAAGATATACCCTACAGAACCAGCGAGGTACAAAAAGTTGCATAAGGCAGTAATGAGAATTAATACGGGTTGTCTGAATTCCTAAGGTTGAAAAATCCTCACAAACTTTGTCGTAATTAGCGACAATTATCAGGCTCGCTCACTTGCAGTTCCGCCGTCGTTCCCGGGTCAATGTTGTATCGTCTAACTTTCATGACACAGATGGCCGTGCCTGCCCCGAATCAGACAGTTAGTGTATTCATCTATGCACAATAACATACTTCTAAGAATCCGAGAGAACAGCAAGCTTCCCGCAATCTTAACTTCTCTTTCCCTGTCTACAAACATGAAATGTCCGCGTCTCCTGCGCAGGTCCAGCAAAAGCCAAGATTTAGTAGAAAGACAGACAACAGCTTGAAGCAAGGAATGTCACAGATTGCCGACGTCTCCGGGCTCTCGCTCTTTAAAACAATTTACAAAAGCCGCCTACAAGTTACAATATTCGCCTCGTGGTAAAACTATAGCTCTTTTCTGACGCCTGATGAGCAATTTCGGGTCGTTTACTCCCAAGAGAAGGATAAACACTTGGAAGTAATGTAAACTGCGATGAAGGAACACAAGAAAACGCAGTTGAGCATGTCTCCACAGAAACTATCTTTCAGCCTTGGCTACTATTTGAACTTTCCTACCTACAAAATACGATGCGGGACTACGTACAGGAAGCTTGAATAAAAATAGGATATATATTAAAATTTAACACCCGGTTCTGTAATCCATGGTGTCTGTTAACAATACAGAAATTACGTACTTGTTTTCACAATTTCTTCCTTTTTGGTGAAACTAATGCTCGTAAACTACTGCCTTGGTGATAACTGCAATAAAATCTTGAACATCACATGGCACTTCTAACCTGACAAATACTCCACTTTTAATACATCGTGGTATGACTGTGGTTTTTGATGATGATGATTACTCACTTCCCTTTCTACGTAAATTAAAACTCTCCAGTTACGGCTTATCTCAACCTTGACATAATTCTCTACTTAAAACATCAGTGTATGTATATATAGCTTTTAAATTTATTTATTTATATATATAGTTTATATTGTACACTGAAAGTAACAAAGCTCCCAAACTGGTATCTCTTTATATAGTTGACTTCATGAGGCTGCCTCATTACCCAACCAAGAGCACTTCTGACGTACCAAGTTGACTTCATTCATCTACAGCACCTGTTTCCTTCTACGATTCATTTGATTTAAGGGGTATTCTCTAAAGCGACAACTTTGCTTGAATACACGTATCACAAAAAACACAGGATGAAACGTTTGAAAAATTAATAGAAATGAAGATAATAACTATCACATGCGTTACACACAAAAACAGAACATTACAAAAAACCAGGGCTTCATTCTGAGACTTTTGGCTAAATTTTGTAATGCTATACCAACTGGGCTTCAGAAGCCTTTAATCTAAGAAGTACATTCTAAAATGCGCTTTCCATTAGAAACTCAATCTTACGTTGATTATATGCAGCCGCTCAATGCAGCAAAACAGTTTAAAACTAAAATCCAACGTATTAATATCTGTTAAATCAAACTTAAGTATGCTTCCGCTGTTATAGTTGAAATTGCAAATATGTCGGGAAGAGTAGAGGAGTAACTGTAAAGCCATGGTGCACTCCATCAGCTTCAGTACAACACGTGTTACGATCCCCTTTCACAATAAACCATAAGTATAAGGCATTAAATTTCTTGAATAATGGTTCTTCTCCCATTATTCGCCTCAGCTACTTCGTGCTACGCTTGCAGCTATATATCAACACGTTGCAGTTAAATTTTGAAAGTATGTCTAAGTCAAGTCGCATGATGACATTAGCATGTGTTAAAAATTTATCAACTGAAAGATTGTTTAGGTACAACCCAGTGTAGACTATCTGTACATTATCTCTCCATCGAGATAGGCCTTCTAAGCTGTCTAGTTGTGTAACCGGCATCTCTCTTGGGCATGGAGATATACGAATCCTTCGACATTAACGACTCCAAGATTGGTCACGGTAATTTCGTAAACGATTTTCTCATCTACTAAGGATGCAGCACGCGAAGGTTTTATGCAGAATGTCAGAAAACGTGTACCGTAAGCAATAAATCTTATATCAGTTCTCAGCAGTAACATCTCTAATTTGGCATTTAATCTCCACCGATGATATCTTCGTCGATCAGATGTCCTCCTTGACAACTTAAATTTAATTCAAAAAAAGGGCAATTGTTAAAATACTCCCTTTTCATTTTCTAATCTATTGTCCATGACCTAAAGAAGCCTTTCGCACCACCCATCCTTATAAAACACCTATAATCAAATTTCCACTCAATTCCTATCACATCGAATAAAAAGATCTCAAATCTGGACATAATACCGCCTACGAACATCCGTTTTCACCATCAGCACATGTTTTGACAATAAAAACAACAGGGGGGTATTAAGTCAAAGCCAATGCAGCCCACTTGGTCACTCTATGTACTAATAAAAGCTTCATTAATATTGATGACAATTGTAACACAAAACTGAAATGTCTTCTCTATTAATTTTGCATTTGCTTCCGATGCCCAAAACGGAGGAAATGAAGGCAGGGGAGCTGATTAGGCATGGAGTTGGACGTTTGTAAAATTCGAACTGTGTAGCTGTTCTCCGTTGCTTAAACAACAAATAAACGACAGCTTAAAAAAATACAGTCCGCTAGCATTTGAATTATGACCTGACTTCGCTGGTTTTGAATTGTAGTAGTTAATTCATCCAATCCACTCCAGTCCACAGCCACACACTAGTAGCCAAATCTTGGAATGGAAGGTAAAGAACGAGATTTGGAACAAGAACAATTTACATACGAGGAAGGCAACTTCGCAGAGGGATGCCCAAACATTGCAAGTAGAGACTCACATATATTCGAGAGAACAAAATCATCAACGTATGAACGATTGCACTGAAAGATCTGCCATTATGGTATCCATTTCAAGTCCTTTCCAGTGTAAAAGACTGAGCATTACTAAAGAGAATCACCAAATAAGGAAACATCAATATGGCTTGAATATAAACTAAATACAAGACTCTTTGAGGGGTCTCTTTAGCAAATGGTAGGTGTTTTAAGCATCTTTATTATTAACTGAGCCCGAACATCCCCTTCTAGTAGAGGACAAGCTTCTAGATGTTGCGTGTCTCTCTTTACGGAACTAGCAAATGTGATACCGACGAAAACGTACTTAGGGGCGTGCAACTTTGGCTTGAGGCATTACTTGCTTAACGATGGCTGGCCATTGTTGACCCATTTTATATATATTACAATTTCCCGACGTGCAGTATCCCATAACAAACCACGTTCAACAGTATTAAATAAAAAGTGACTTACCCTCACAAATGAATTGATTGTACAATACCATGTAACCAATTTACTACAAACATTGACTACATAAAGCACGCAGCGATTCATTAACTAAAATTTCAATTATTTCTAGGCAAATATTTAGAATCAACTAATGGAAACTCCTCCCAAGAGAGTTATTCTGACCAATAGACTGGAAGTCTCTATGGATAATAAAATTGTAACAAATTGATGGTATTGAAAAGTAGGCCGATTAAAAACACTATTGATGGAATAATCGACTTTGACAGCCTCGGCTAAAAAAAGCTTATCAAGGTTGGTAGTGACTTTCACATACTAAATACTTCGGTGCAACCATTATGTCAGTGCTATTGTCTATGTTTTAGGCGCATTTATGCCTTTCGAGCAATTTAAGCCGAATCAACGAGGTTCAAACGTTATGCATTGACAAATTAAACAATTTGTATTTGCCATAAACTCACAACGGCTGATACACAAACTACTGCAGTAGATCCAAAACACTTTTTTGTTTATCATTACAACTGAACGACGCAACTTTAAATCTTTGCGAGCACTGAACCGTCACTGTAAGCGACAGCCCAGCGGTCATTTTGAGCCTCGTTTAGACTGTCACTTTGTTGTTATCGCTTGAAACTTACATTTGGCATAACTTGGTTCAAAGACGAATCTTGGTCCGGAACATCTACAAGAGGCAAGGATGCTACTCCGTCAACACTTCAGGGTTGATATCGTTTGATATTTTTCAAACCGTGTTTGGAAAGTGAATGAAACTGGCTAAATCATGATATGGGCCGTATCATTCGCTACGCAAGTGTACATGGCATGACTTGGTGCTTATCTAAGCAATACGTATCCTACAATGATAAACACTAGAGTTTACTCTATACGTACGGAAATTTACAAAATGGGTTTGTAACAATACTGTTTCAAAGAGAATGGTAAACTGCCAAAATACCAAATGTGATCGTATAAAAGAATGTGCAGCAAGCCGAAGTACATCTGTTGTGGTTATAGAGGAGCCAAAATGCCTTATCAACCAAAAAATTTATTTATCTCCTCAGTTCAGGACCTCCAGTTACTCCTTTCAAATTACTAGAAAGCGGAAGCAAAACCCCGTATTAGCAACATTTTAAAATCTACAACAAAACTTAGCTTCTCAGCCGGCATATAAGACACTGAAAGGGCCTAAGTGGTGGATGACTTCCGTGATCTCTGACCGCAATCTTCCTTATAAAATGGTCGTCGTCTTGTAATCTGTCCATACTCTGATCCAAACCAATTAAACGCTACATAGGCATCAATATTCAAGCCTGTAACTACCTGCTAACTTATGGGAATGTGACTTTTTGTAATACTAGATGGAACAGATATTTCCTTCATACGAAACATTGCAAAGCAAGTGCAAGAACCACAAGCGCTATAACGGCGGTAATCTCGAATACAAGTGATCAACCTGTTCTTCTGGCTACGTTAAGAAACAATTTGTCCCAGCATCTTTTCTTGCGTACTGTATTTGTACCGTTTCCACGGCCCTTCTTTCAATTATTAAACCACAATGTAAGGATCTGTGGATCATATACCACAACTGTAATCTATTTAAGGATTGCCTGTGTATGCTTCTTAAGGTACTTAGTAGTATCCCACCTCAAGATAGGCTGGTTCGTAGGCTGGTCAAGGAGTTTCTTTACTTGTACTCTGCTGCACTATGGCCGTAGAGCCTCCTCAATTCCCCTTCTAGTTGACAAAGTATCTGTCCATTAATATCAAAGAAGCAAGATTATCAGTGGCAATAATCAAGTACCGGGGTTTCCTTCTGAAGTGAAGGCGAATCTTCTGATCACCAAGTTCGGCAGCTTTTATACAAGAACCTCATCATGTCGAAGCATACTCTGGCATGAAAATCAATCTCTTACCCAATGGGAGACATGCAATGGTAATTTGTAACCGCTTGAGTTTGAAAAATTAAATAACTTGTCACGTTTAAAACATTCTTTGACTACCTGTCACGTCTTCTGTTGCTCCGATGTCATGACGGATTGCAAATGAAACAACTACAGAATCCGGTCATGCCTTGAAAAAAACTTCAATTTGTTATCACCCTTCCTTAATTCTGCCAATCCAACTGTGTAAAATTCAGTTAAGAAAATTAAGATGAGAAAGGAAAGGGAAGAACTAACAAAACCCGTTAACCTCTAATTCGTATCAACTTTTTCTCTTCGCATGAACGACAATACAGGCTGGTCAATAACTATGGAAATTGCGTTGTATTGAAAATACAGTAAACATGCTAACGGTGTTGTTCACTTGCTTGTGGCTGGGGTGAATCTCTGTGCAAATTTTCTGGCAAATTCGATCACTACTTGAAATGGCAAGTGCTATGTAATTAAAATGCAATTTGCTCTTAAGCTTTTCTGGATAGCCTGTAACATTACCGATAATTGCTAATCATATTTTAGCACGCAAAATGATCACCTTCTAATAAGTGGACTCTTTGATCAATAATAACACTTCTTCTCAATAACTTCCTGATAGAGATGGATTTCTGCAGAATTAAGTGTGATCTGAAACCTATCAACGATTAATGATCCGTGTGTGATCCATGGGGAAAATGAACCTTATGTTTGGAGGTTTTGAAGTCAATTTCCTACTGTTGTTGTTGCTGTTGATTTTGTTGTTGTTGCTGTTGATTTTGTTGTTGTTGCTGTTGATTTTGTTGTTGTTGCTGTTGATTTTGTTGTTGTTGATGTTGTTGTTGTCGATGTTATTGTTGTTGTTGCTGTTATTCTTGATGTT
>JAAAKL020014018.1:0-12166 GCA_010016065.2 Carybdea cf. marsupialis auct. non (Linnaeus, 1758) | reverse complement strand
TTCACTTCATTCCAGTCGTCCTTTTTTGTTTATGTCCCAATAAATCTTTCTCGCTACATGACGCATCTTGTACTCCTTTTGTGCTAAATTTCCACATGCACTGACAATGTGTTTTATACTTTCACCTGTCTGGCCACTCAATCGACAAAGGAGGCTTTCGGTTGGACAGGTTGCGTCTTTAATTATTCGGTGGTGATACGACGAAGTAGCTAAACTTTGATCTTTTTCTTATCATCATTTTTCCACGTTTGGTGTCTGGCTATTCTTATTGCCGTGTTCTAATGCTGATAGGCGAGCCATAACAAATGGCCATAAGCTCCCAGCATTTTCTTTTTCAAACCTCCAGTACTTTTAGCAAAATCATGGTAGTTCCCAACAACGCAGCTATGTGAAGTCCTCCAAAGTTACAGTGAACCCCAAGCTTTTCAACCTACTTCTCCAATCCTTTTGCTACACATCCCAGAGCTCCTATAGCAACAGGCGCAACTTCCACTTTCTTCAGTTTCCTTTATTTCTCTAATTAAATCTTGATACTTCCCTACCTTTTCCTTTTACTTCTCAATACATTCACATCGGCCGGTACTGTTATGTCAATAATTAATTGCCGTATGATCCTTCTTTTCTACCAAGATTAAATCTGGTCTTCTTGCTTCAATCATATTATCACTTTGAATGTTTACATCCCACAACGACTTCACGTCATCATTTTCTACAACTCCTTCACGGGCATGCTCGTACCATTTTTCACTTCATTCCAGTCGTCCTTTTTTGTTTATGTCCCAATAAATCTTTCTCGCTACATGACGCATCTTGTACTCCTCTTGTGCTAAATTTCCACATGCACTGACAATGTGTTTTATACTTTTACCTGTCTGGCCACACAATCGACACAGGGGGCTTTCAGCCATTTTGTCAATGTTATACTTCACATAATTTGTCCTGATTGATTGCTCTTGCGTGGCATAGATTATCATCATTATAATTATCATTTTTATTACAAGTTTGATGTGACTTGGATCAAAACATGGTTTCGTATCACCTTCGCAAATGGCTAAGAATCAATCCAGCTGAGAATATTTCTCATCTGCCACTTCCAAAGAAATGTCTGGGTTTAAAACTATCTACGATAAGTGATGTATATCTATCATGTCAAATGACGTCAAGAATCATCCTTCGACATTCTAAAGACCTAACATCACGGATTGTCTTCAAAAACTCGACTTTGAAAAATATTCACACCCATTCCATTATCGTATCAAAACAAGTACCAGAATCGTCGCCTAAGGACCTGAAAAAATGTCAGAAAATTAACGAGGTGCAAAGGCATGAGTCTCTTTGGTCTGGCTTCTCCGAGTTAAAAAAGCAAATTATTCTAATAAAAGTTCTAACAGATAAATCTCCAGAAAAGTTCCTTTGACGATGGCAAAATGTATCTAGCTTGCTTCCAACAAATATATACACTTTCTGCAGAAAAGAACTCATTTTGAGCCTATCTAATAACGCTAATTTTCAAATCTTTGTTCTCTCTCCCCTGAAACTGAGCATCATGTCGTCAGTAATCGTTCATCTGCAGTGGAAGAGGGCCGAAATCTACGCAGACACAATAATATCTTGAAGACGGTGGCCAATCGTTTCACGCATGCGTTAAAGGAGGGCCTTCAACTATTTGTAGACCTCCCTGGTTATCGTAAGCCAGGTTTGTTATTCCAGTCTTCACGGCCAGACATTGTTTTAATGGAAAGCGATACGGTAACCATTGTAGAACTTTCAGTCTGCTTTGCTTTGCTTCAGAAGTGTGGCGATCGGCTGTGCTGTGCTTGCTCCGAGATTATTTGTGATTATTTTGTAAATATTTGAAGTATAGGACATCAGACTAGGATAATCTTCTTTGTAAAGGGACAGAATAGGGGCCTATTCATATTCAGAAGAATTAAGAAGGGGAAATACAGCAGTGGGTGAACTATGGCTACAGATTCATTGAAAACCTCCGACTTGAGAAAAAGATCCAAGATGGCTACTCGGCAAAAAATAATTACAGATGAAACAAACAAGAAAGTGACGGACTTTTTGTAAATGAAAAAGATGCGTGTGGATCTTGTAAAATTATGGTTTCAGAGGATGACAAAGCAGTAGCTTGTGAGATATGTGAAAGGTGGTATCACATAAAATGTGAAGATCTCCGTGAGGCTATCTACGAGTTCATGGGTACAGAAGGAGGTAGGCAGGTAATGTGGTATTGCAGTTACTGTAGCAGATACAGTGTGAAGTTACACAACCGCCTGAGAAAACTTGAACTAAAACAGGAGGACATAGGGATCAGGCAATGTATTCTGGAAGAGGAAGTTAATATGGTAAAAGGAGGCATGGAGAAACGAATGAATGAGTTTAATGCAAGGTATGATTCATTATAGGAGGAAATGGTGAGGAGGCTGCGTTAGAAAACAAGGACCAAGCTGAGGCCTTTGAGGGGCGATTGGATTTATTGATCTGCAAAAAGGCGTTACCTCAATGAAAGATGACATAGTAAAGGAGAAGAACACTGAGAAAAAATATAGTGAAACTATAGGGAAACTGGGACTACCAACACTTGCATACAGAAGAGCAAGGGGGGACATGATAGAAACATACAAGTTCATGTGTGGAGTATATAATGAAGATGTATGTCGGGACATTTTTGTATGCCAAGAAGACCAGCAAACGCGGGGGCACAGCGAGAAAATCTTCAAGAAAAGGTCGAGGCTGAACAAGAGCAAGAACTCCTTTTGTAACAGAGTGGTTAATAACTGGAGCCTTCTGCCTCCCTACGTAATATCATCTTAAACAGTTAAAGAATTCGAACACAGATTGGACGAAGCATGGAAAGGGCTGGAGTTATATTTCAATTATAGAGCAAAAATACACCATCAACAAATTTCTGCACATGCCGATGCCACTGCTGCCGTGATAGTAGCAGAGAGTTCTGAGCTGGATGTACAGGCCAGTACAGGCCAGTAAAGGCCTCTTCCAGGACGTCTACTGTGGGTTACTGTGAGAAACAAATTTAAAACGCTCGAAAGATTACAAAGCGGGTAAATACAGAAATCTTCGAAGTGACCTTGGAGATGCACGTAAAAAGGTTATTGTCTTAACGATAAAGTAGGCTTTTATTTCAAACACATTTCAAATTTCGAAACATTATTAAAGAAACATGGCATTAACGGTAAAAACTCCTTATCCTCATCCTCATCCTCACTGACTGAAGTGGCCTTACGCTCTTCGTATTACATATTTTGCAGGAGAAACAAGGATTGACCAAACCTAACAAACCTCGACTTTTATTTATTAAAGTTTTTGTTGTTTATTCTTTTATTTTTCTATTTTCTTTCCCCTTCCTTTTCTTTATTTTTCTGGTTTTTCATTTTTTTAAATATGTTGAATATGTTTGTACTGTTGTTGTACTAATTTAAAGTAAACATCTGCTTCTATAAAATATTGCTGTCCTCTTCAAAATGGGTGAAAGCGGTAAGAATGATATGTACTATCTTGAAGCTTATTTTCCTGTAAGGCTACAGAATGAATATATGGCACTGAAGTTTTAAAAAAAATTATTATTGATATTATTAATGATGATAATAATCATAATTATGAGACTAGTAATATGGTTTATTGCAACTCGGGCCTCTAGCAACAATGCTATGAGAAAGCATTTGAAGCTTAGAGACCTAAAAGCATTTCGTAAGATGTTTCCAGGGCACGTCAGTGTCGATATTTGCGCACTACTGATAATGTCAGGAATATCAAGGTATACAACATCAATAATTTTTTAAACTTCAACATATTTATTATCCATCTTATTATTTATTTAAAATAATAGTAATAATAATACAGATTTGCTTTAAGTAAACTTCACTGGGTTATATTTGTTAAGAACTATATAGTCTAGTTACTTACACGTCGTGCCTTTACCATTTTCAAACTAGAAATAACAGTCATCGATTCTAAGATATGGTCGTAGACGCAAGCTGTGAGGTGGTGCTATTTATCTGCAACTGCTAGATAAACTCTGTTTGATCTTCAAGGCTATAAAGATTATGTAAAGGTAGTCGAGAGGACTGCATTATCAAACGAGCGCCCGTTCCTCTAGCTGAGGTAAAGGGGCCATACTTTGACTCACCCTCCGTCCTTGCAAGGTGGATGAAATGACTACCGACAACGATGGTGGAATCTATGATCAAGGTTTAACCAGCGGTAGTAGTTAACAAGAGAAGGCCGTTCAAGTTTTCTTTGACTCCGGTCAATCAACAAACAAATAAACAGAAAATCACGTTAATTCACCAAACGTTAAGAAGATGAGTTCAGCCAATTTTGTCACAGTTGCCCCCCAAAAACCTTAAGCCGCTTTTGTTGTTACGGAAATCCTTTAATCTATCTCAGTCCTAATAATTATTTTTGTTTAGTTTCGATTCATATCCCTCTCTTAGTATTTCTAGAAACAAAATTGATATGAGACTTGTTCCACTTGATCTCCTCATCTTGATCAAAATTGCTTGAGTCAGTAAACAGACAAAATCTGATCATCGTCTGTATACCTTCCCCCTCAATAAGTTCAAAAGTCGACTACTCTTTCCCATGATTGTATAGAAGATTGTGTAATGAGACTTCCTCTATTTCACACCTCACTCCCTTAATGATCCACTTTCATAAGGTATTTTCACTTGGGTGGAGCAACTTTACAAAAGGCAAAAGAACAATGCACCATTAAAAATAGTACTTTCACTAGAACAAGGCTCCAGACAGTAACAAAGATGCACGCCAGTTCACAGTAACAACAAATTCATTAAGGCGGAGACGAACCTCAATTAGTACAAGAATGCGCCTACTGTTCTAATGGCGACGATGACTTGTAGCCTATTGGAATAACCTATCACCTGTCAGAAATTTCATACTAAACTCTTAAAGATGAACGTGTTCGCCATTTAATGACGACAGCGCGGAATCTTCATTCTGCACTATCTTGAGACTGATTTTGCATTGCATACATACTAAAGAGATTGCTATATGATGTAGACTTATGACTCTCGCCACACTTTTCACGCGTGAGGAGCACGATATCAACGTTCTTGTTGACAATGCAAGTGCTGTAGATCGCTATTGTTTTATGAAGTGGTTTGATGCTGTTATGATCATGTAGCTCACGAAAATCTAATTCTTTACCTCACGCGAGACTATTTCTATGATAAAGTAACTGCAAAAGATAAGATCTTAGACCTTAAATACAACCTATGTTAAATTGGTTTAAGCGGTAAGTTTTTATTTCGGCTGATATTGCAAATCATTGTTTATATTTAGAATATCTATTAAAAAGCATAATCCCAGAATCAAAGGGACGGTAGTATTTGCCAAAATTTCTTTTCGCGCGGTGATTGCTATATTTTTAGGGAGCATCTGCTTTGGAGCATAGGCTCAACGAAGTCATTCGAGGCATTCGTAGGATCACCCGTTTCCTAGCCTCCTAAAACTAGTCCAATAGGCGCTTGATTTATATAATTATAGGTTGCGTGCACTGTAAATATATTCAATTATCACGAAACTAGATCAATTTCAAAATATTCTGTCGAGTTAGAGAACATATCAAAGTACGTTTAAAACGATGCTAAGAGAAAGTTTCTATGCAAATAATATTTTTCTTCGTAGACTCCTTAAATTTTATTGAAGACCATCTTGGGAGATAATGAAAACATTAAAATGCCATTGGATCATAGACAGCCCATTGAACTCAACCATTATGGCCTCATGAAAATCATCAAGACGCTTACTAAAGAGCGTCGAATCAATTCCCTTTGTATGATATGATTTAGACACTGGCATTTCAGTTTCGTGACGGTATTGGCTGAAAGGCAACATTTACTTAGCAGCTTGAATTATTTAACACGTCATAGATTCTATCAAATGTAATCAGAATTATTTTTAGTTAAAGAAGATGAGTACTGATACTTCTTCTAGAGGCGCCTATCAAAACCAGTTATCACACTCGTGTTACAGAACCAAAATGTCTTCATGGTGACGTCGATCAGCTCAGAACTGTATTTTCCACATCTGCTATAAACCTTCTTAAGCAATTTGACTGTGTGGCCTATCATTGGTGCTGGAACGCTTTTGACATTCGGTAGCCAACAGGTTATGGGTTGCAGAGTCAGCTGTAATACATTTTGAATATCCAAATGAGCTACTTTGTCACATTTAAACTAAAATGAAGAAATCATCGCCTTTGTGACATGAAAATCAAAATGAAGAAATCATGGCCATTGTCACATGAGAAACAAAATTAAGAAATCATCCTTATGAACTCTATGAAACGATCTCAGTAACATTTCTTGCAACAAAATACTCTACATGAACAGATTTACAGTACTTGCAAGAGCATTACTAGTATGCATCAAAACATCCAATGCTCTTGTTATAGACATTTTTATTATTTCATGTTTCAGGGGTGGCATAACTATTGGAAATGTACAGATCTAAAGACAGAAACAAATGTAACTCGATGCCCGTCGTAAAGCAATCATTGACCTGTAAGACCAAGGAAATTTAACTTGATTTTTATAGAAAATGTGAGGATCAACGTTGTGCTGGTTTGAATAACACGATAAATATGAGAACTGACATTAAACGCCACTGCGCATGACGCATAGAAAGGTAGAAAGTAGGAAACCTTCGTAAACTTGAAATAGGCATTGCATCCGATTTATGCTAAGATTATATGACATAGATTCTGAGAAGTGTAGTTCAGTGAATTGCTATCGATTAAAATTTAAGAAACTTTTATTGTTGGGCAAGCCAAGCAACTATTATTATTGAGGAGGCCAAGAAACTATTACTGTTTCGGAGGCCAAAGACGACTTCAGCGCCCTTGTTTAGATTGCATAGCATTGACGTCTGTTCTGCCGCCACGGTCATCCGTAAAGGGATTTCCTAAAGGAAATGCACTGATTAGCTACTCCATCTATCAAAAACCTGACTAGAAAATGTTCACCTTTTTTTAGTAGGATGTTCAGAAATTAAAAGTGTTTCTGATTTTGTCGTGTTCATTCCACAACATTCAGAGACTAGTGCGTAGTCGTAGTGTCTGCTTTGATCTGCAATAAAAACCTCTTCATCGTCGCCCTGGAGACTCACTGATATAGACATATTTCTATTCTATTGTAAGCATGCTTGAGTAACGCTGCATGTAGACGAATCACAGTATCATTTAATGTCATCACCATTGTTCCTTTGTGGCATGGCGTGTTACATTTTCAGCTTTTATGCGTAACTCAGACGACTGAAATGACTAATATCTGGCTAGGATTCGTATGCAAGTTTAATATTAGATAGCTTTGAAGCGGGAAGAGTGCAGATTGCTATATAATGGCTGGCAAAGTTTGCAAAAACACAGTTTTTAAAGGAATACGTTTGCACAGAGCCCTTCAGACGCGACTAGCAGATATGAAATTTAAAGCGATGCAAATTTATTGAAAACAAAGTAGGCTATTGGTTCAGTTAGAATCTTAAAGTAGACATCAAGTATTAGTGTTGTATATTTACCTGAGTTTGAAAATAAAAGTTGGCTTCTTATATGATTCTCAAATGAAGGAGATCAAATTTAACAGGAGACAACACAATAGACTTTAGTCACCAGAAAGTGAATAGGGAATCTCTCGTCAAATATTTGTTATACTCTTGCTCTGTAACAGGTTCAATGCTGACTGCATTACAAACTGTAAATGCAATTAAGTCCTTAGAGGACGCTAATGAAAAGGATGATCCAGTGAATAAGATTTTTCTCTGTAAATATCCGTTATCGTTATTCTTTCTAATAAAAATTAACACCATCGAATTACGCAAGTCTGAAGTAGTATGACACCTTTTAAAAGATCATTCCTCTAGACATAACTTAACATCAAAAGTTTCAGAGCGACCTTACCATAACGTGACAGCACAAATACAAACTTAATAGAAAAAGAGAATTTGTTAATTAAAGAAGATGTGTTCTACGTGCTCTTACCTCAGTTACAATTGAAAAATCCTTTGATTTCGAGAACAGCCATTCACTACGTGGCATCGAGCATCGAGCATCATAATGATTGTCCTTCGATCCAATTGTTCCATTTAAAGTACATATAGTACTGTTTGCTACGCACATCCATCCAGGATTCTGTGCTGCAAAGTACATGATAAGTACTTGCAAAGTTTGAGGAATGATCGATATACAAAACATTACCTCCATGATAATTTGGTACTTGCCAAACTCCCCAATTAAAGGCAGTATTTGATCAATATCCAGAACCAACGATTCCTCCGTTGGAAGTAAGGACTTCATCTTGTTGAAACCGATAACTCGGCGATTCGAAGCGAGTAAGATTTGTTTACTATTTGCGTATCTAAAATGTAGGATAAGAAATGATACTTAAAATCACGAAGGTTACTGCACACGTGTTCTCCAGGGATGACAGGCAGCCTTTTAGCAAGACAGTAAGTAGCAAGACATAGAACAATAGTGGAAGGAAAGAATAGGCTCTCTTATTCTTTCGTTTAAGAATAAAATAGAAGATAAGTCTGAAATATTGCAAAGGGTCCGTTAACAATGAGCGATTCTAGTAGCATGTCTGATCTGATATAAGAATTGGAGTCTCGCTTGGGAACACATTAGCCCGGTTTCACAATAACCACTTAATATTATCTATCGTTTGTTTCACGGTGGCAGTGCATCCATCGTGAAGCAAATGGCTTGTTTGTATTGTGTCGAGATAGAGACCGTTTAAAATGTACGTAGAGGAAAGGGGCTCTTGATATATACTAAAAGCGTGTAAAAACCAAATAGAGAGGGTGCATACATGGTAAAGCAAACATACGCAATCAAAAATGTTTTTGACAATCTTTAAAATGCTCTGGTATGACGCTATCCTCTTTCTAGTGAGGAGGTTCTGGACCTAGTGTCCCAATCCAATTTTATGGGAATTGTGGAACTACCCCTTAATCCTTATTGCTTCCAGGTTTACTCTGACCCGGAGCAGTAGCACCTGAAAAGGTCCCTTGCGCAGAGATATGAGTAGGCTAGTGGAGGAACCGACAGGAAACTGCCAGCGAGGGCATATGAGTGACGACCTCAGGCCTCAACGGCTGCTTACTGGAGGAAGAACTCCTATGAGGAGGAGTGATGGTCTCTTTAAACTAACCCACTAGAAGGCAATGCCAAAGCACTGCTGTATTTTGGTTAGTAGGCATCATGCTGAAAAGTCAGGTGAAGTTAAAGTTCAACAATATAAGCGGGGCTGACAGTAATGCTGGAGATGTTTCGTTTGGCAGTGGTTGGGTATGACTTCCAAAGTCGTCATCAAGCGGAAGCCTTGTAGCCTAAAGATTGGAAACTGGAATGTTTGGATATTCTTGAGGAAGAAGAGACTAGAAGTATCAAAAGAGAGGCAATATTTGAGTTGAATGCACTAGTAATGTGTTCAGTGAGCCGTGGGAGAAAATGACAACCTCATTGTTATGGGAGATTGGAATGCAGTCAATGGTTAAGAATAATATGGTAATATTTTCGGGGCTGTGTAATAAAAGTGTAAAAAGAGAGAAAACCATCAGTTTTGCAACGCAGAACAGTATAGTTGTTTTAAATACAAGCTTTCAAAAACCAAAGAGGATGCGCTATAATGGAAAACTCAAAGGAGACAGACGGTGAGTCCAACGTAACTATATCCTAGTCAGGCAAAGATGTAAGGACAATGCAGAAAATTCTTGGAAGTTACCAATGATCAGACTGCAAATCAGACTACAACCTAATAGTCACAACCAGTCCACGGTTAGAGAGATTAACTGGTCAAAAGCAGACGAAATGGTGCTTGGAAAATTGAAGGAGTTATGTGGGGACGACAAAGAAGGGCAAAAGAGAAGTTGAAGACTGCACAAAAGGAAAAGAGAAATGTTGAAGGAGGATGGAAGAAGATTAAGAAGGCAGTTGCAATGAGTACCAAAGAAACTATTGGGCAAGAAAAAAGTAATTACACAACGAGTGACTGATAAAATGATAACGAAGATGGAAGAACGACGTAGATGGAAAACATGGGCACAGAAGCAAATACAAGTGAATAATAAACCAAGGGCAGAGACAGAAGGGAAAAAAAGGTGATAGGAAGGAAAGTCAACCAAGTTACAAAACAATACAGAAGATCAAAAGGAAATCGAGAATAAAGATGGGGATATACTGATTGATCCAGAGGAAGTCAAAGAAAGATGAAAGGAATACATTTGAATGTTGTATGAGAATAAACAAAACAGGTTTAACAGATTTTTTGCTGGAGCCAGAAAATGTTCTAACTGAAGACGTATCAGGATCTGAGATAATGGCAGGCGAATCCAGAGAAGGGGTGAATGCAATGAAAAACGAGAAAGCAGAAGCAATCAATGGAATACTAGCACAGCTACTGAAAGAACTTTCAAATAGTTTGTTGGTGGTACAAAACAATGGAACTGCACGAAATAGCGAAAACATTTTAGTACTGAAAAGCTATATTCGTCTTACACTCCTCAGAGTACAAAATCGTCAGAACTTCGATAGGAAGAAATTAATAAAACTTATACCAAAATGTGTTTTGAAAGCAGCTAATCAGAGGTCTGACTGCTAGATTGATGTTGTTTTGACCAATCAGTGTGTGTGGAACTAAATAGTTAGTCGAAAAGATCCTACGAAGAGACATATTTCCTTTCTAATGGCTACCCTGAAGATGTCGTCAACTCGACCATCAAGCAAAATTGTCGCTGTTTTCTAGTGAAAACCCTATTGGACCAAGTAAATGCCTTTGATTGGCAACGTTTCACTTCGATTTGAAAACCAGATCAAAAATGCCGTAGAGAAGAGTTTCGGTGCTGTTACACCACGCATAGTTTATACCAGTAAGAAAGTGTTTTCAACTAACCACAAAGACCGTGTGCCTTCGACAAATTGGAGCACCGTTGTCTATTCATTTTCTTGCCAGTGCGAAACTGGCTATGTCGGACGTACGACTTTGAGGTTAGTTGATAGAATTAAGCAGCATATTCCTATATTCGCCAAGCATCAGCTCCTACAAGGAAACAACCACCTCAGGTTTCTAAAGCCAAAAGCGCTACTAAGCAATGTGACTCTGCCATAGGGCAGCACTTGCTTGCTAACCCAGACTGTGCAAATTGTATACGGATGACCGCTTTCGCATTATAGGCAGAGCTAGGTCAGCTTTTCACCTAGCCGTCCTCGAATTCGTCCACATCAAAGTAACAAACCGTTGATTTGCCTACAAAAGGATTTGAGAAAAAGGCAAAGTGGGATTTGTAAGGAATTTACTGAACTACTCACAACTACTTTTCAGAAAAATGGCTAAAACCTGAGCATGAAGGACATAGAGCAATAGCATTAGTATTGCATCATCCTGCTACCCATACTGACAAGGCGGGTGAGTGCAAAATTACAAAGTTTCATCGGGCAGTCACAGTTTGGGTTTAAGAAATGATGTGGAACGAGTGGAGCAATAGGAATGTTGTATAGATGGTCTGTAGAATATGGAAATGATGTATATGTAGCTTTTGTTTACTTTGTATATTGTATATTCACTATGTATATTTCTTATGTCAGACGATGGAGGCATTGAAGGAACTTGGAGTGGAGTAGGGAGATAGTAGAATCATCATGCAGCTGTATTTGGATCCGAAGACAAGAATTATAGTTGGTGGTGATAAATCAGAAGTTGCTATTTTAGGCAAGGGAGTAAGACAAGGGTGTCTGTTGTCACCAATATGCTCAAAGCATGATGAGGGAAATGATAAGTAAGCAGTAGCATCTTTAGTGGCGGCTTGAGGGAAGCTGTTGGCAGAAATAGTTTTTGTAGGCAACCAGACTACGTTGTTAGTCTCTGAAGAAAGCTTGCAGACACTGGTAAATAAATTGAATAAAGTAGCAAGCATCTATTGTGTGAAATGAAGCACCAAGAAATCATGCCATCGAGCTTACAATATGAGATCATAGATAGATAATCATAGATAATATCATAGTAAAGAGAGACGATCTTTGACCAGGTTAAGAAATTTCGATAATCAGGAGCTATGACTACAGAAGACGGGAAACGTGTGGATGAAATTGGAGCTAGAATTTCTATGAGAAAGCAGGCATTTGGGA
>JAAAKL020014017.1:0-12167 GCA_010016065.2 Carybdea cf. marsupialis auct. non (Linnaeus, 1758) | reverse complement strand
CGATTTCAAACTGAACAATATTTTTGAACGGGGGTTGGGGAAACTTTCATATTTCATTGTCCATGATTGTAGGTGTTTGCGGAGAATCAAATTGGAGAAGATTACCTATTCAGTGACTACCAACCGTAGTTCGCTGCAGACATTCAATGCTATCAAGGTTCTAAATACTATCTGATTCATCATTTGATTTATGCAATATTATGAATGATGCCACACATAAATTACCATAATTATGTGTGGAATTGACCGACTCGATCCTCACTAACGAATTATTGAAGATGGTTCAAGTGACAAGATTCTGCCGCATCATCTCGTGTCCATGACAACAAATTACACAATGACATGTATACAATTCATCCATCATCCTTATAATGTAAAATTAGGTTCACCTGTCTCAAATAATTAAAGTCGTAAATGTAAGTTTCATAATGCGGCCTAGAATATTTAGTTTTTGTCACCGTCTTTTAAGGTGAAATAGTGAGTACTTTCGGGACTACCTCAATGATTCGAAACAAAATGACTTACTCAGTGTCACATCGAGTGGCCGGAGATTGGAGTCGAACTCTTGTCTCTTCTGATTGTAAACCGTTGCCTTACCTATTAGGCTACCTGTTCTTTTTTATATGATATGGTCGACCATACACTAAAGCGAAAGTTAGTTGAGTTAATCCTTTGTCTGCTGACGGGACTTTTAAATCCCGGGAGACATTTTTGGTCATAGCTTTGCATCAGATGTTATTATGTACAATATTGCCTGTCGGGACTTAAAAGTCCCAGAGTAAGATCTCCATGGTAACTAAAGGATTTACTTATTTTGGGGGGATTTCGTAATAGAGCATCTCAGGATAAAAAAAGTTCTCAGTGCAAACTACTCTGGTTAGAATCTGTCCTATGGTGGTAGACCAAGGGTTACCCAAATTGTCTTCACTCGCTGCAACTGCATGAAGACCGTTCCATTGAGGTTAGTCTGATTAGAAAGACAAATTAGAGGTTCATGCTTAAAACGACTCTGTTCTAATTCCTATAAGCCAAGGGCTGGAGATAAAAGTTTCAAAATCGAATATTTCCAAAAAGCAAATAAAACTGCAAGCAACTGCATTTAAGATGTTTATGGCTGAAGGAAAAAATGCTGGTATAATGCTGAACTTTGCAAGTTTCGTCCACCTCCCCGCCCAAGAGTCCACTTCTATCTCTAGATGTTTATCTGTAAGCCTGGAAATAATTTGTTATCTTACTGGTTGCCGTCATCTAGAAGGGTCAAACGCAAGTTGTAAAAGCCCCGTCGTGAGACATCAAGCTATAGGGGAAAAATTTCCCAGATTTATTTAATTTGAATTATCAATATCATGTGAAACACCTTATAAAAATTCTAAAAAGCGTTCAACTTTTAAATTCAGGGCCTCTCTATTGAAACAGCCTATTTAACCCCCTCTCCCTGTGATATGTAGATATTTGTAATTCAAGATTTTAAAAATGTGTGCCTTATCGTTCTATTTTACTAAAAGGACTACCAGGACAACAGTGTATATATCTATATATAATACGACTGAGGAATAATGCTGTTAAAGCATCCGACAGTAATTAAATCTCAATTTATTATTATCATTCTTACGGTGCAATTCCAGTAATCACTTAAATTAAGGAATACTAGAATGGTAATTGCATATGCCTTCTACCATACATGTTATACATGTTATTTTTTTGTATTGGAACATTCTTTATTCCTATTACAGAATACATAAATAAATCGATCTTTTTGTGCAAATAAGGGTTTCTTTACAGACAACCTTTTTTCACTTTAAAGTTTGTTAACATGGTATGAATAGATTTGCTGTCCATTGATTATAATTTTGTTTAAATATCCATGCCATATATTTCTCTATTCATACATAAAGAATATACATCAGCTTCATATTGCAATTTAGATTTACCCACTCTTTTCTCCTGTCAAATGACATAAAAAGTCGATTGAGACGGCGGGATTTGAAAGAGTTTGTATGACACTGAAGACATTACAGTGAGGGGATATTTACGGTGTACAGATAGATTGTAGAGAGGATAAAAAAACGAAGAAATAGAGAAACAAAGGTCCTTGTAGACAGTTGTACACATGTAAAATAGTTAATAAGAAAAGAGGTTTAAAGATCGGCCCAGTGATTATTTCTGCGGTCGAATATGAAATAAGAAGATGGCATTGCCACTTCGCCGCACTTTGTCATGTTTTCGTTTTCATTAACGTTATACCCTTTCAGAACCGAAAACGTTTTGAGAAGCAAGAAAAATTGTAGAAACCTCAAAGAATATAAGTTGAAAGTTAGCGTTTGAGCTGAGAAGGTCCTTTTTTAGTGACTGGTACTTTTTTGCATTGTATTCCCTAGACACCTCCAGGTTGGTGTCGAAGCATCTGTTTCGTACATCAGCACAGGCGTTGGATTTGTTTATGATAACGAGAGCTTTGCAGAGGGAACAAACAAGTTCACATGGATTTTGAAGCCTGGGGTGTGAGTACATGAAAAGAAATTTTCATTGATTACAGATTACAGATGTGTTACTAATGTATAGAGGACGTTGTTATGTTGGCAGAGGCATCTGCCTTGGGTTGCTGAAATTGGACAGTTTGATATGATGTTGCGTTTGTGAATTAAAATGACAGAATGAGGTTTGCATTCGTAGGTAACGATAGTATTCGGCCAAGTGTGAAAACGAGAAGGTCTTCTGAGGCAGATTGTTACACATGGTTTACCATACCTTACCATACCTTACCATAAATTTTACCAGGATATTTAGTTTGCAAATTCAGACCAGATTCGAGTTTCGTTTTCGAACCTGACAACTTTCGAACACGCGTTCTTTCCTTGTTTCAGTTCTCTTTCGACGATTTGCCTTGAAACGATTACTTTATCGGCATCGGCATTAGTGGCGGTTTGGAAGGGTTAGGGACCCTGGGCCGATAAAGTTTGTTCCCGAGACATTTTATTCCTTCCAGTGGATACAGTTCGAGTTTTCACTTACCTTCATGAGATTAATATGGGCAGTCAGACACATCCTTTTCCCTTAGCATTGCGATTCGGGACCCCTACAGGTGTGGGGCCTCGGGGCCATGGCCCACTCTCCCCTAAAGCCGCCACTGATCGGCATCTGTTAGGATAAAGCGTCATACGTGATAATGATAATAATGATAATTTTTCTTAAACTCAGGATGTATTTTATGCACATATATCAGCTAATTACAGTCAAACACTCGCAAATACTTGGCATGTTAATTTGCGAATGATACAACTTTTCTAGTTCACAAAAGCAACAACAACAAAAATACCCTCTTTAAAAAACCCAACCGTATTCAATTCGTGGATATGTAATGAAAAATAACGAAAGAGAAACTTTTACAATACAAGTAATGATAATAATAGTATATTTTAAAACATCATTGCTATTTATTAACCTACTCCTTCTTTAAAACTTTTGAGTTACTAGCATTTTTACTGTTGTCGTCTGGCAAATAATTTTAAATAATATGATAATATATTAGGCTTCTCTAATGGTATCTCTTGGTATCCACCGCCTCCTTCCCAGCAACCTGTCCACCGTAATGGTTCAGAGCAAAATCATGTCAGTGTCTTACATACTTGTTTCCAAATGCAGACTGTGCCAAAATGGTGCTCATACTACCAAAATGAACAACAAATATGCAGATCGACACTTGTCAACTTTTGGAGTCATCAATAACAATTATTACGTCAAATCATAAATTTTCGGACTGCCATTTAAGTCACAGTTACAGGCTTAACATGGCACTGATGACGCTGGAGTACACCACAATACTAATTCCTGATTTCCTTGTAATGTAAGGAAGGAATGTTCGCCTGTTCATTTAGGACCCTGATTTTGGGTTTATAATCAGTGTCTTAAACACACATTGCGACTATCTTGCATAATGCACGGCTCAAGTTCTTTTAGCGCTGGTGTCCTTTCTACAAAGGAGCACTTCAGTACTCGTTTCTTACCAACATTTAAATTTTCGATGTCAGGTTTATGTTACTTTTTGCAGTTAGCCAACTTTTTTAAAGAAGCTTACAAGCTGCTCATATCAAGAGTTAAAGCACTTATAAGAAATATCTTGTTATTTCCGCTGGATGTTACTGATCTAAACAAAAATCCCAAAGAACTCTTATTGCTTGAAAGGAAACCGTGTAAATGTTTTGTAGTTTACTCTAAGGCTTGAATTGATATGAAGCCACCTTAAACTTCCTCCATATCTGCTTAATTTCTAAGCTAGAGATGACCTAACGATGACGACTCGAGAGACTTCGCGGTGGCTAATTACCACGCTACATTGACTGTAATCTTCATGCTGCGGTTATGGCTAACTTTTTACTGGTGACCAAGCTTCTAACGCGTGCTTTTCAAAACATGAAAACATGCCCCAGCCAATCACCCAGTCAGACTACTTTATAGGGTTTTTCTATTTCTGGACATGTATGGCGTCTGATAACTACCGTCAATGAAGCCACAATAATGTTCTTATATATTTCATGTGACTATTCATTCGCGTGTCGATTTGTTCATTGTAAGCTACAGTAACGTCAAATCAAAAATAAATCTGATCTTCAAAGCTACAGTGGCTTACAGCCAGACTACTAGACACCTATGATTCATGCCACAAGAGGCTGCTTGATAGCGTGATGCATGCCTTTAGCTACCATGTAGCTTCGTGGGCCATCAGTTTACCTAAACACAAGTATATCTGTTCCCAGTTGTGGACCAAAAGAGGGCAACATCGTTCTTTGCCTTCCTTACTAAGGCTCAATGTGATTAAACTGTCTTTATGTTGAAACGAGACGATGAGTTCACTTACTTGCTTACTTGGATAGCTTCACGATATCCAGTAATTACGCTCTTAATCAGAACAATAATTTGTACAAGAACTGTACAAGAACCAAGGTGGCAATGAACTACGAAATTTACCTAAACAATTTCCTGAGGTTGTCATTGCCCCCCTCCCTCCGCCTGACAAATTCATACATCCACCACTGACTATCTCTAATCTTACCTTCACTAATACCTTGTCAATTCACCTGTACGCTGTAAAAGCATACTTCCTGTATAAAGTTAATTCTATCTAAACCGCGTAATTTTGAGATTCGAGGGACTGAAAAGGGTGCAAGCAGGCCTTTGGGCATATCAACAGCAGGAACTCTGTGAGCATTTGTCACTTGGGATGGCTGCGAAAACTGCGAAAAGGTTCATAAATGATCTATTAGCGATAGAAAACCGCTTTATTTCTGGTATTGGAAGCGATGTCGCTAAATCACAACCAGACGTTTTGAAGGGCCTCAGCTACTTTTATCGTTTTATTGTTTGAATACGATATTCGTACTACAGAACTTGAGAGCACCAAGAATTACCGGTTTAATAATGTCTAAAAAGCTTTTTCGACAATATTCGTCAGAGATACACGTTCGAATAAATTGAAATGTACAATTATTAGTTTTATAATGATTTGGAATCCTGAAGTTAGCAAAGAATTCTGCATGCAAAAGGTGGCATAAAATCACTACAGATTCTTGTTAAGCACAGATTCCTTTTGCCGGTTTAATGCCGGAGAACGCGTACTGATACAAACTGCCTCTAGAACTTTAGGGAGAGCCCTGTGTTTAATGCTGAATCTGTGGTTATCGTACCCCGCATTGCAGGCTTGGTTAAACAGCAGATGTTCACCTGTTGGAAACCTGTTTGTGATGCTGTTGTTGTTCTTCCTCCTGCGTGTGCGACATGTGGAAGGGTTCTTTCTGAAGATATCAGGGACATGTTACTTAATTCTATAAAAACGGCGTTGGCGCGTCCTGCCTACGTATTCAGCATCACACTAACACTTCTATAGATATACGACATCACTTACATTATAGATAGGTAGGTGGTCTTTGACAGGTGGGGCCAGCAGCTTACAGCTAGAAATTACAATCCGTGGCATTACCGTATGATAGCAACGTGCGACGGAATTTACAATCTTCATTGCAATGCAGATGGATGATAAACCTAGCAATACCAATCGAAGTTATACAGGGCAGCATTAAGGTCCAAATACCTTAGGCTCTTTACTCTTGTTTAAAACACTATGAAACACAGACTAAATAATAGGATCTGGGTAATCTTTGGACCTAAAAATGCTAAGTAGTTTATCTAGTTCTCCACTTGCTAGGTGCGTGGTACAAATAACAATGGACTTATTAACGAGCAATTTGATCAGAGATATCTTCTGCTTGTTGGGGATAAAAGAAAACCAGTTTGTTGGAAGTTGGAGACTGTTTTCTTGTTATGATGCCGTTGACACTAAAATCTTAACATACCCTCCATTTTCTGTTATAAAAAGATCAGAAGCAAATAACTATATGCAAAGACCTTGTTTATTTGCACCTTTCATTCGTGGCCCCAAAACAGGATAATTATGTACTGTTTGTGAGGGAATATTCTCAGGGGGGGGGGGGGGGGGGTTATAGACTTAATATTGAAAGATTACCATGCAAGTTGGTTCATTTTTACCAAATCTCGGTTACGGATGAAGTGAATAAGCCATGAACCGATTATTCAGGAGAACTAGAGAAGACGAAACTGCAATATGAACAATGTTTCGTCATATCAAAGACTTCCTTAGGCTAAGGTTTTAGCCGATTTCCTATCAACCTCGGGGAATCTCTTCACGAGAGAAAACGTTGTCGACATTGCATTTCTTCTAGGTAGTTTTCTTAGCCAATCCTCACCCTTGAGAATAAACCAAGGCTGTGGCCAACGGACTCTAATTTGGAGGGAAACGGAGCACGTTTACTGATTTTGAAGGAAATTCACTACCCGATGTACTTAATTACAGACTTTTAGAGGAGAGTGCCAACTTAACCTGGCTACGCCATCGGAATCAACGGCTACGTTGCTTAAATATATAATGAATACAGTATTTGATCTTATTGATTAATAACACGATCTTATATGAACATCTCCCGTCCGAAACGAGTATCTTCAAAACTTTTCAAAGGAGCGCTTTCTTTTTTGTGACCTCTGCCTCTAAGTGTATTTTCTTATCAAATTCTGATTTAAGTTTTTCCATGTTTGCTGGTAACTTTGAACACTACTAAAGCTAGCAGTAAATAAATGATTTTGTATTCTCCTCGTGCTTTATTCAACAATCTCAGTATGTTGATCGATGTTAAATTAGCAAAATGATAACTTAACTCTAATGACCTAGAGAGCAGGTGTTTCTTTGCAATAAGGAATCCCTTCGTCAATTGTTATTTTGTATCTAAACAAGAAACTTATGAATCTATCAAGAAGGTTATTCGTTTGAATGAAACACGCTGGGCATTGATGATGGAACGAGGAGTAGATAAGCTGAGAATAGATTAAAATCTCCTTCGCTCAAATCTGATTCGTGGTTCACCAGATTGGAAAGAATGTAAAGAACATGTAATTTATTTTCTCTCCATTCTCTTTTTATCAGGTAAACAGTTAAATAGGCCGTAACCTTGTTACTTAAGATATATTCCTGATTGTTAACAGCGACAGATTGAAAGAAAATTCTCGAAGACCTCGTCTTTGTGGAGGAATTCAAACTTAAGACTGATATCTTTTGATGTTGATCCCAGACCATAGCTAGTACGTCTAAGCGTATAAGGTTTGGAATGTGTTAAACTAAATGTCATACTTATTGATGCATAGAAAATCAGGTCAACAGTGAAATAAACTACACATTTCTTATTCCAAATTCCCTGATTATTTTCAGTGGACAGAGCTGACAATAACTCATTAAAGAATAGGTGTATATCAAGAAATTAAATCCTTAAGATTTACGTCTTCTGGTTGCAGTCTTAGAACATACCTGGTACTGGTTACAAGGCTCCGTATGTGTTGAGTTTATGATATACTAAATAATGGACTGGGAAGAAAATCTTAACAAAGTCACAGTAAAATGATAAAAGGCGTGATCTTAGTATCATGGTATCTAAGTATAATCCCTTTGCAGTTGGCTCTACTTGTGCCCAGCTCCCTCAACCAGACAAGCCTATACCGTTTATGGTAGCCCAAAGTTTCGAGCATACTCTGGACAGTATGAATGAACTGGATGAAAAAGGAGATTCTGGCAATCAATTTCACAAGTGAGGAGAAGAGTTCTGAAACAAACCTGAACTCTGAGATGATGATATCTACGCACCTTTGGAAAGTACCTTTCAAACTTTGTTAGCAAGAAAACTGTAGGCCTACTGAGCGTCTACTTAAAAGCCTACTTAAAAGCCAGTTCACGATTTTACGATAACTGGGATAAGAAAAAGTAAGTTTTGGTTACTTCAACAATAACGATTTTCTGAAGGGGCTAAGTGACGCAGCATCGTTCAAATTTGATGTCAAGTGTCCACCTTAAAGACTTGCTATGTCAACTTAGTTTTGTTATTAAAACATTTTAATATTTTATGGTTGGTAAACTTATTGAAAACAGCTTCTTCTACTGCTCTTACAGACGAAATCGTTTATTGAAGTTGATGTGAACATTGTTTTACTATAAAATAACAAATGCAACTTTCCTTTCCATGGACACGTATGTGTGTTTGCTCTGGAGCAGGTCAAGCAGAAGTTAATTCTTATTTGAAAACCAATTTTGACATCCAACAGAATGAGATCTGCATTCTTAGGTGGCGATAGTGCTAGGCCAAGTCTGGAAAACGAGAAGATTTTCTGAGGCAGATTGTTGCACATGGTTTGCCACACTTTGATTGATTGAAGAGAACATTTCAGAAATTCAGTTTTAACTTCAAAGTTTTAAACGAGAAATGTATTGTCATCACGCTTATGTATGTGTATGTACAGATTCCTTATAGCCTAATCCTCAATGAGCAGAAGGAGTTCATCGCTTCATCCGACTTTCCAAACCATGTATGTAGGGATAGTTGGACCTATCAGATACAAAAAGAATGACGCCGACCACGTTTGACATGGTTTGACAGTTTATCTGAAATCAATGGAATGCCCATAAAAGTAATATGAAGTTAAGTTGGTATCCATTAAATTGCGCTGAGGTAAAAAGGATTGGACAGAGGGCAAGAAGGTGATGATGTAATGCCAGCAAGGAGCTTGGTATTTAGTATTTTGATAGGGGTTGAATTTCATCTTTGACTACTTCAAGGTGATGAGTTTTGGAAACATGAAAGCTTCTAAATATTAGTTTCTAGTTAGCTGGGAATGGATATTATTGATGGTCACTTTCTTGTATAAGATGAGTTGACACTTAACCACAATTTATATCGCCAACGCTAACTCTTGAATGACGACACAACAACAAATATGGGGTAGCCCCGCAGCATAGAGCATCACAAGTACATACTTTAGACTTGCGCAACACACCCTTGATCCAAATATCTCGTATTGCTTAAGTTCCAATTTTGAAGCAAATTCAAAAAATATTCACGATTCTCAATTGACTTTGACATTAATGTTCTGTCATCTATATGCTATTAAACAGAAATTCTAGTTAGATTAGAATGACCTTGAGTTCTTAGTTGCGACGGCATGCTTATTACAGTACTTCTATTACTATTATTATTATTGTTATTATCATCATCTTTACTGTCCTTACTTCTACTTACTTACTAATGCTATTGTGTGTTTGTTGTTATTGTGTGAAGTTACCCTGCAGAACATTTCAATATCCACTACCATCAAATCAGTGAGAAAGGAGAAAATAATGAGAATGTTGTGAATAGACATAAAGCTACTTTCTCTGTAAAGCTACAGAACAGACAGATGACAATAAAGTTAAAACTGAGACTACCATCATAACTATCACACATTTATAAATATCAACTATGAATTAGAAAATCTTCGGACTTAAAACTAAAGATAGAGTGACTCATCGGGATTTTTTATCGAGGGAATCCCTTGATGGGTGATAACTCCAAACGTAAAGAGATTCTTCAATCGGATGGAAGCGATGGTTTTAAATTTTCCCCATATCTTTTTAGAGCGTGGGTGTGGTCCCCATGTAACTTTGAAGGACCATGTAATAAAATCTGAAAACACGAATTAGTTTGGAGTTACTTCATTTCATTGTCGACCACGCCACCCTATGCGCAGCTAAAATATAGATTATTTTAAATTGTATTATAAAGCTTAACTGCGTTTTCTTGGCTTCTCTTCTCCCTCCCCAATGTTTGAAGATTCCTACAGTACTCTTTAACAAGCAGTCCTGGTTATGCCTTGTATTGGACAGAATGCTACAATACAACAATCTAAGACAGTGCAGCATTTTTCCAGTAAAATCCACCCTGAGGTTGCCTCTAACTTACCCGCTATTCTACACCTAGTTTAGTGCTAATACTTTGTATCCCCAATCCATAACTCTTTGTAAGGTACATTCGGTATTCAACCGTCTTGCAGAAGGTTAAGAACGAAGGTAATAAAACACAGTTTAAGAAATAAATGGATAGATGATAAAATGTAAAATTTACTAATAAATCTTGTCTGGACCATGAATAACTACGCTCATGACGTCGTGATTGACGCTCGCTCCTAAGATAGCGTCGAAGGTATGATGTGATGTTATGCCCAGTATCAGCTTATATATATCTTTGTAGATACATGATAGAAACATCTTTGCAATTAGTTACGAGTGAGACTGCAATAATCACAACGTCTTCACTACAGTAGAAACGCGCAACACAACGCAACAACAATACAAATGTACCGAGTTCTTTTACAACAGTGTAACACCGTTTTAACATATATTAAGGAGCAGGGGGCAACATACAATATAATTTGGTATTATCGTGACGCAGATTGCATCTAGGTTTTTATAACACGCTGTCAGAATTGGGCCCTGATAATATTATTGCAGAGGAAGAACGTAAACTGTAGTGACAGAAATGAAATACGAAAACGTAGTGTAGAAATTGTTTTATTGACGATGTTTCTTTATTTGGACTCATGGTAGCATGTTGTACTTATTTTCAGTAGTCTAGAGACGGACGTTTTTGTGAGGACACTCACCAGTATCTTCATTATTAATCAAGTCACCCGTCACATACAAAGAAGGCCATAACATACAGTCAGGCAGTGAGATCTGTTCTAGTGAAGAAAGTTCTGATAAGAGGGAGAGATGATTGAACGAATGGCTGAAAGAAGAGTTGCTGCGGGTGTGGTACAGACAAATGTCAAGTTCAAATTGATATGCAGATGGTACGCAAATCCAGCTTCAATAAAACGCAGTTAAATTTAGCCTTCCCATTTTTTAAGCGTGCTGCGGCGCGTGTGAGAGAAATACTTTTAGAGGTAGTGGTATTATATTTTATGTGATTTTGATTATAATTCGAGGAGTGTGGCTTACTTGCTTCAGTGTAGTGTTAGCCAGAAACAGTATATTTGTAGCAATAGGTCGCCTTTTAGACTTAAATAACTACCAGCAGCTAGTCGTTAATTTTAACAAAAAGTACCAGAAGCAGAAATTTTTAGGTATTTAAAAAAGAGATGTAAATGGTCTTGAAAAGGACATGAAGGTAAAATATCAAAACAGACGTCAGGAGAATTTCTTTTAGTAACGTTAAGGGGCTGTATTCTACAGGTTTTGTAGAATAGACTCAGGGTTAGAATAGTATAGACCTTTCTTCTTTCTCTCTCAATGTCTTTTTGACCACTTCATATTTTAACACCTGTTTGTGTTTTGTGTTGTTTTTCTGAGTATGGACTTCAGTAACGTGATGTCTCCATTTTATTACCTTCATATTTGAGTTACAGCATACTGTTGTGATAGCCTGATTCCTTTTCTGTTTGCATATCATATTAATAACTCGCCTATATTCTGCGTGTCATTTGTTTGCTACTCAGATTTTTAGGTTTTGTTATTTATTTTATAGCATATATTTTATGGCTTCTTTGATTTAGTTTGTCCAATGTTTTATGGTTTCCTTCAGCCTCTTGGTACTTACTGTTTTATTGGTGAGAAGGTTGGCGGAAACGACTGGTGTAGTTGTAAATTAGTATAGAACTAAATAGTGCAATGATAAAGTCTTTCGGTGTGGGAAATCCTGGGTTTGAACCGGGTCAGCGCCTTAAGTGCTTCATGTTTAATGAGTTCTATACTATGTAGTTCATGACTGCTTGTGTGTCTGCCTGAGTACTTATATCAATGAAAT
>JAAAKL020014016.1:0-12167 GCA_010016065.2 Carybdea cf. marsupialis auct. non (Linnaeus, 1758) | reverse complement strand
TATAACGTCAGCATTGCAACAAGAAATTTTGTAACCCACCCTATCCCAGTTAACAGAGGAGTGCTCCAAGGAGATTGTCTGTCACCAATTACTTTCAATTTATGCTTGAATACTTTGATGAGAACTGTTAAACAAGATTAATTGAAACGCCTAGGTTACAAATACAACGAGTCCAATGTTCCAGTAAATTGGCTCCAGTTTGCTATCGACACCGCTATAATCACGTCAACCTTCTGACAATCAACTTCTGTTAAATCTCTACTTTAAATGGTCCGTATGGGCAGATTTCAAGTTTCGTATTGAGAAATGCAATGCCTTTGCCTTGAGAAAGCGAAATACAGCCATAGAACAATTCCAACCTTATCTTCTACTGCATAATCAGCAAATACCGCCAGTAAACATCGACGATACATTCAAGTATCTGGGGAAAATGTTTAGTTTCAAAATGAAAATTCCAAACCAAAGGCCGATTTAATCCAACAACTCGATTGTTACTTGCCAAAAATAGACGAACTTCCCATCCACCCTCAACATAAAATTGAATGTGTAACTAAATATTTCTACTCGAAATTAACGATTTTGACTCCACATGGATAAAATCCTCATGCGACAACCTTGTCACACAAAGACCAACAAATTTTGTCAAAGGAAGTGACCCTGGGCGAACTTTACAAAAAGACCAAGATATGTCAAGATTTAATTAAACGAGAGAAAGAAACTCGGATTTGGTCAGAATTTACCAAACTAAACGAGCAAAGTATACTTATTAAATACATCACCGACAAATGTCCCTTAAACTTCATCCAAATGTGGCAAAAAAAAATGCAGTAAACTCCCACCAAATATCTTCTCCTTCTGTCGACGTGGAATAATCCTCGCTCTTCCAACTTACGCCAATTTAAAAACACCATAACTGATGATACGAGCTCACTTTGTAAATCATCTCCTCAAACGCAACTCTACGTTCTATCGAACTGTCGAACATCACTGCAAGAAGGCTGGTACACGTGGCGCCACAATAATGTTCTACACACTCCTGCAATCCATCTCTCTACATTAACAAACGACTCTCTAAAACCCTACGTCGACATCCCTTGATACCCTAACCCTTGCGAATCTTTCAACTCTCTGACAGACCCTCTATGAACGTTATGGAGTTGATTGTGTGTTTCGAAATGAACTTGGAGAAGTCGCGAGACTATACAGAAAGAAAATACGGTTCACTAAAAGATGACCTAGTTATCGCAAACGTCGACTTTAATCTGATCTTGTTAGAAGTTTCCACCCTTGGCCTTGTTTCTGGGATATTTCTGGGATAAAAAAATCCCTAAAAAAGGTACAAGTTAAATGCTGTCCGTATTCTGGAGAAATTTTCGGAAGCAGCTATAAGGTCATCACACAATTTAACCGCCGCAAGAAAGACTGGTCCAGCCCTGAGAGTCATTTTTCTTTCTTGCTAAGCTCAACGTTGTAAGTTAGTTTTGTTTTGTTTGTTTCGTTTTAATAACTCTTTTAGTTGTATCCTTCCATTAATCCCACTGTCCCGCTCAAAGTGCAGCTGGTGAAAACAGTGGGAATTGTACGTAGCGAAAAAAGGAAATAGCACATGTATAATCATATATACGAAGCTATACGAGCTAGTGTGTAATAATTTAACCTGATGTTGATAAATTGTACCTTAAACTGTAACTGTATGCATCGCGTATGTCATTTTCTATTTGTAGGTAATGTTACGAAGAAGATGAAATAGATTTCCTATTTGCTTATACGTGGAAAAAACTTGAGAGCTGATGTATATTATCTTCATCTAAAGCTTTACATTATGCTATTTTCTACTAATTATCACACGATTCCATCTAACACTTACACTTTCGTTCTTACATAGGGAGATCTTAAATGAATTCATATTATTGTAAGGGTAACAGAGGTCCGATGAATACACTCAGTTCCGCACTGTCTGAGGAATTTATAAAATAAGCGTCCAGTTGAATCAGTTTCTATATTCCTTACCTCTGTCCTTATGAAACAAGCAACTCTTATCAGAATAACAGATAAAGGGCTCAGCAAAAAAGGGTACTCTGAAATATCCGCAGTACCAAGTGGTAACTTCTACCGTCTTGTTACTAAAAGGGCGTCTCACTCGTTTGGCTTAGAATTCAGTTTATCCTGTTTACGAGCAACAAAACAACTATTCGACATAAGGACCGCGCAAAAGATGGGGGGCTAGGATCGACATTACGGGGGAAAATGTCATCTTGCTTTCACAACACTTGTTTTACTTTCGATCGGTCTAGTTTAGTCAATGCTCTACTAAAAATCAAAAACATCTGACCACTACCACCGCGGTATTGCTGGATTATCACCAATCACTTTGGTAAACGGAAATTGTGCGGTTGTTGGATGTGCCAACAGTAATCATCAGCTAAAGAAATGATGACGAAATGTGTGCCAAGTGCATAAGATATTGAACTCGGAGTGCTCCTGTTGACCACTCTTCCGAGTATTCTGTTTCCCTAGCAGCAACTGATTTAGGGAGGAAAGGAAAATATGGATAAAACTGTTAGTGGACGAGAATGGACACCTGGTCAATTTGACAAGGTGTGCTCGCGTCACTTCGTTGATGGTGAACCTTATCCTCGAAATCCGGACCCCTGCATTGACATGGGCTACGAAGTTCGTCAACCAAAGGGAAGAAAAGAACATCAAACGGCAAGTAATGCCAATTCTGCGACCAAGAGAACGAGGAAAATGCCTAAAGCCGAATCCACGTACTGTTTGGTTGATCAAGGTTTTGTTAGTCCTGAAAGTTGGATTTGTCTTGCCTGTAAAGACAAGAACTTGATCATGGCATCCCTCTGCAAGAAAGTTAGCTCTCTTACAAAGGTGGTCCAAAAAATACAGTCTTTAAAGTTAGGCCCAAGTATGAGTCTGAGACCGAGACCATTTTCTTGTCTATAAATCAAAAGTGACAGGAAAATGAATTTTTACCCCAATTCAATCGATTCGACTGTTTGTAGCTCTATTGGGTCTAACAAAGGTTGTGTACTGGCTTGGTGTCGGTCGCTCGTGCACTATCAGAAAGCGATTTACATTAAAACGCAACAAACTAGGACACAAGGATGATTTTTACTTGTACTTATTAGACGCAGACTAGGCCTTCTGAATAAAGATGTAGTAGATCGACTTGACTTTGCACCATCGACTTGTTACAATGTATTCACTACCTGAATAAGGTTACTTGGTAGCGTCCTAGTCGCCACTTTACTGAAGTGGTTCCCAAAAGAAGCAATACAGGCTTCTCTTCCTAAAATGCTCCGTACATCAGAGAACAAAGTGCATTATAGATTGCACAGAAGTTTTCATTGACCGCTGTATGTCATTGGATTCTCAGGCGGCCACCTGGTCAGACTACAAACACAACAACACTTTAAAGTTTCTAGTTGCAATTTCCCCTGCTGGATATTTTATGTTTGTTTCCGACTGCTATGGGGGTCGAGCAAGTGATAGATTTATCTGTGGAGACAGCAAACTTTATCGTTTCCTTGAAAAAGAGGGTGTTATATGATCTTCAATTATTTGTTCGCTTTATAGATGACAAAGCACTGTCATCACTATTCACATTTGAAATGAAATGAACTAATCAAGTGGTACTGTGACATGCAGACTTGAATTCCTTGTGTTGTGGGGTTGAATCCCATTTGGTCAAGAAACTTTTTCCCCACACACTGAGCTTATTGGATTGTGTGGTTCATGACACGTGGTCATTTTTGTGGTGTGTGTAGTATAGGAAATTGTTTTTTTACTAGCACCGGTGTGAGGTGACTAGATACAGTGGTTGAATCAGTTTTACCTAGGAGTCCGAGTGCCACACCAAATAATTAGTTGAGGGTTCACTTCCAAAAATCTTATATGTCGGGTTTTATGTAGGTGAGCCTAATTTTGGCAGTAAAAGCAAAAGTTTACCAAAAAATCCTATACTCTTGGCACCAAAGGTATATGGCACTACAGCAATCAATTGTATGTTGGAGGTTGGGGTGGGGGGGTGGGGCTTGACCCAGATGTATCCTCGGAGCAGCACATTTGTAAACATTATTTAATCAAAACTGTATACCTGCAGTACACATATTCAAGACAGTAAAGTACTCAGGTAAATAGGATACCAATATTGGAGGTGTTCTATTAAATATCAATTTCGTAGATTTCTTTTGGCCTGGCAAATCCAAAGTTGGTAAATCCACTCTTATTAAAATTTTCCTAGGTGGAGCAAGTCACTTACTACCCCCTAAACAAAGGTATTTGTTGCGAAAAATATGTCCTTACAATAGAGGTATCCTAGCATAGCTAAAATTAAGTTATACCTATAACTATTGTTGTTTTAATATAACTTGCATGATGCTTGATGTAATAGAACTTACCACATAAAACTGGTCGAGGTAGGGGGAGGCGGCAAAGAGCCACGGTAAAAAAACTCTGGATACAGCACAACTGCAACTACTGTTAATTGTTTTCGAGAATAAATGGAATGGAATGGTTTACATAAAAGTCCTTAAATATCGATTTTAATTTGTCGCAGTAATCTTTGTCAGATAACAACTTTTCAGTAAAATGTCCATGGTTGGTGAAAACAAAAAACATGCAGTATTTATTCCTGTTACTGCCATCTGAACTTGCACTTAAAAGTAGTGTTTGTGAGATATCTTGACTTCCTTCCTGTCCTTGTCAATTTCTTTGAGCAAATCAAGTTTGACATCCATTGGGTTCTTATCCCTCGCTGAGTAAATGCATTCCACAACAGTTACAGGAGAAGATGCTATCAGGACTACAACCAAGAAATGGCATGGAGGGACGTAGAAATAGTCCATATATGAACATCTTCCGGACACTTTAAATGAATTTGATGTATGATGGCGTATAATGGTGTATGGAGGAGGAACTGTTCACTAAATTAAATACCTGTGCAGACAAAGACTGATCCACTGTGTGTTACGTTGCAAGCAAATTTCTGGCTTTGAACTTATTGATATCAACAAGCCTTTGGTTCAACATTAGATATCATGAAGTGCCTCTATAGTCTAAATGAGCTTAATAAATCGTTTAATAGTTATCTACGGAGATTGAAGTTAACGAATGCTTGTGTTATGTTAGGTGCCTTGCGGAGCCCACGACCTCTTCGATTGAAGGGGATACACTTCGTTGTGTTATTCCCAAGGTGAATGTTCATTTGTTCTCTAGAATCCAAGCACAAAGGAAGTTCAATTTTCTATTTAAACTATTAAAAATCAACTGCCCGTGCCAAATCGTTTACACTCAAAAGGAAAATGAGTGGTCCGAGAATTGATCCGTGTGGGTCTCACAATGACAGATTACGATGGTCCAAGTATTCTTTGCCACCAATGACTACCAACACTCCTCAGCTGTTTAGCCCTTGACTATAGCTCGTTAGTGGGATAACCAATATATTTGCTAGCATTACTTCCAGCACCTTGGAAGACCTTTCTTAATTTGAACGTAAACAAGCATGTAGATAGCACAAAAACACTGGAGGTTGGCGATGTGGAGAGGGCACCTGGTTAAAAACATCAGATAAAATGGTATATTCAAGTTTACCAGAAAAGCAAAAGAACAAGACTCGAGGTCTGTGTCTCCGGGCCAGAAGAATACAACAGTTGAAGAATACTCAAGTACCATGTCCTACTAGGAATTTGATGATCATTGATTTCCACTGCGCTCTGTTCTCTGCCATTTCCACAAGGTCTGACACATCCTTTCGTGCCAGTGTGGATAAGGCTGGTAGAAAGGTCATTCTCTGCCTCCCACGATCTCGCTTTCCTTCAATTTTATCAATGAGGATGTTCTTTTCAAGACTGTCCTCAAGCTTTCCTAATGATGTGCCCCCAAAATCGCAGCTGTCTGTCTCTGATAGTTCGCAGTAGAGTTCTGCTGCATCCTAGCTTTTCATATTCTGTCCAGGAGATATATAGTATTCTATGATAAAACCACATTTCTGCAGCCTCAAGTTTTTTTTCCTGCCATATTCGATATGGTCCAACATTCGCTGCCATATGTAAGGGTAGACAACACGTAGCATTTCAGAACGTTTAGTCTGGTTTTGATATGAAGCTTCCTGTTCTTCACAATGTTACTTAATTTTGTAAATGCATCTCGTGCTATACCGATTCTTCTATTAATTTCTTTGTTGCATTTTCCGTCCGATGTAATGACACTTCCCAGATAGTTGAATGATTCTGTTTTACTTAATCTTTTCTCCATGAATGTAAATATTGCAAGTTTGGATTGCTTTCTTTTACTGCCAACCATAGTCTTTGGGGTTTTTTATGTTAACCGAAAGATCTTTGTCTTCGCTAATGTGTACTACAATATTTAACAGACCTTGCAGCTTTTCTTCGCTGTCACTTATAAGTGTGGTATCGTCAGTATATCTTACATTATTGATGTTACGTCCCACAACAACGATGCCTGGACGATCCTTTAGTTCTCTTAGAATATTTTCACTGTATAAATTTAAAAGGTCTAATTAATCATTGTCTCATGATTCATCTATCTTGGACTTTGGTACTTTGTACTTTGGTACTTTGTTCGTTCAATTTCTTCACACAATCTATTCGACCACACTTCTTTTGCCTCTCACCATTTTTTCAAGATTTTCCTATTCTGTCTCCGGTACTCTGAGCTATGTTTTTGCAGTTTCTGTATGTTTCGTATCATTTCAAGTATCTCGTCAGTCATCCATTTATTTTTCGCTAGTCTCACTTTTCTGGGTAGAATTTTCTCAGCAATGTTAACAAGAATTGACCCCAGTGTGTATTCCTGTCATAGTCTAACTCTTCAAACTTACTTTTTACTGTATTTATGTACTTTCCTAACCGCAAAATTCTTGTGCAGTTGACTTTAGTCTATTTGTGGCTATGTGTGAGACTTTCATTTTTCGTAGTTTAACTCTGATATCTGCAACCACTGGTACGTGGTCGCTCCCACAATCAGCTCCTGGGTATGTTTTAGACAGCGTTTCTGAATCTTTTTTTGATGGTGATAAAGTCTATCTGGTTTTTGGTTCTGGTTATTGGGCTACTTCATGTCTATCTGCGTCTCTTTTCATGTTGGAATAGTGTAATGGTTATAATTTGGCAGTAAGCATTGCACCAGTCTCTAAACTTTTCGCATCGTTCATTTCTTTGTCCAACTCCATACTTTACAACAACTTCCGAATCTTTGATGTCCCCAACTTTTGCATTGAAATCTCCCATCACTATAATTATTTCTTTCGATTCACAATGTTATTTTGCTGCCCCATCATAGAATTTCTCTAGATCCTCATCAGTACCATCTGCGGTTAAGGCGTAAACTTGTATTCTAGACCATGGCCTACTTAAGGTACCTTTAGTAGGCCATGTCTAGACATACTAAAAGGATGCCCTTTCAACTTCACTAGCATTACTCTTTCTGATAATGCCCAGAAACACAGAATACACTTACTGTGTTGTTTGTCTAGGAGCATTCCGACTCCCTGTTGGTGTTTGTCACCACCTGAGTACAGGAATGTGTGTTCTCCTGTCTGAAGGCGCCCTGCAGCCTTCCACTGTGCCTCCATTTCTTGTTTCACATTGTCAAGTTTTCCTGTCTGATATAAAGTCTTAACATTCCATGTCGCTATTCTAATCATACTTCTGTTGTCCATGTTCTTTGAGGCAGTCGCATGCTGACGGTTCAGTCCCACCTGCCTTCTATAAGGACCTGTGCCGGGAGAGGTGGCAGCACGATAGGCACTGTAACCATTTACGCCACTGTTAATATCTTGTTTGTTGTTGGGAACTAAAGAGAACAGAGGTAGTTTCCCGTTGCTTTCCTCTGTGTTGTTTTGAGACACCATTTCTAGCTAGCTGGATGTTGACTCCAGAGAGGACCGACCTTTGATAGGTCTTGTTTTTTGTCCTACTGGGTTGCTAGCCACCGTCCTCATCCTCACAGAAGTGGGATGGGGTAGCCGGCATAGTCGCCGACCACCCGACCATTGAACAGGCAGTACTGGTTTACATGATACCAGTAGCAGATTAAACCTGACCAGACATCATAATAAACAAAATTTCTTCACACCAAAGTTAGTGGAGACTTTTTAAGCTTGTTATCAGGCACAGGCAGATGAACATAATAGCTTTATTTGCTTTCCTTTTATAACCTTATTTAAGTAATTTTCTCTAAATCGTTACTCCGTATACTACTGCCATAACTTTTGGCTCATATACAGCACACACACAACCTGATTACAAACACACGCGCGCTCGCAGGCAGGCACGCATTTGATATTTCTTTTACCAAGCCCTTGGGGTGCTAATGTCCACCACTAAAGAGTACAAAAAGAACTAACAGTTGGGAACAAATAACGACTCTTAGGGCGCGACACCAAATTTCGCTTAAGAACTGCAAGTTTCAACATGAAGAAGCAAAACATCTACTAGTTTACGTGGGCGACACCATTACAAAATGGGGAAAACTGGCTCAAAGTTTAAGGGGTGAGTGGCTCAATTTCTGAACATCGCAACAAAACTGGGTTGAAAATTTTGAAGAAACAAAAGTACAATGTGACAAGACTGGCATATCTTCTTACGTAGACCATACAGGTTAAATTCCAACTTGCCGATTAATTGCCATTGGTGTGTTTACCCGCTAATGGGTACCGCTTTCGTACAAAGTGGAGTGCAATCCAATACTTGTTCAATGCGGACAGTGATATCTTGATGAATAAAATTAGCTGTCATTACACACTGGCGCTGGGGTATTGGGAAACGGTGACAAAAAATAACAAGTCGCTTGTTAAGCGGAGCTAGATAGTGCATCAGAAAGACCATAGTTAAACAGCATATCTGTTGAGCAGCTGTTTATACTATACAACTCCCGATTGTCATGGCTAGTATCATTTTTACAAACTGAAGAAAACTCACGATGTAATCCTAACCTTAAGGTATTCCATAATCAGCACTTACCCGTAGCAAAAAAGACAGCATCTTTTTGAATATCTCGTCCTCTTGATCTCATCTGCTCTATTGCATCTTTAGTCAAATTACCATGAACAACTGACACACTAACTCCTGCTTTTTCAAAGGTATTACCTGCAACAGGTTTGAAAAAAGAATTAATGAAGTTATGGATGTTTACGCAGTACAAAAAAGCCCGAGTCTTAAGCCTTTTCCACATTGGGGTTCATACCTCATTTCAAGTCATAATCTTAGCAAACAACAAATTTTTACAAAAAAATCAACTAGAGCCGAAAAATAATTATTCCAGCACACTGTACACGATGCCCAGAGAGTACAGCAATGGCGATTGAACGCGCAACGATCCGCAATGTAAGATTTCTCCAGACATGCACTCAAAATAAACTTGCCACGGAGACGCTTGCACGCTGACACCTATCCTTGACATTATGTGGACTCTATAGATTTTCATGTTGCCCTATTAGTAAGAACGTCAATGACCAAAAATGAGGGTGATGCCCTTTCCCAACAACGAGATCTCAGCTTTTAAAGTTTTAAGTCCTTCTAGTAAAACATTATTTGATGCTCGTTCCTAACGTAAGGATCCAAGGAATATTACTAGAGTTTTGACCAGAGATTTTTGAAATTCAAACGCCTCTATTTTAAACATAATATACACTACAGGTCTCGTATCTTGGGAAACGGCCTACTCCTGGGTTGCACTTAGATATCTGGAGCCAAATCGAACTATTTTAAAAACTTTTGATTTTTGAACTCATCACTTTCCCTCAGTAGTAAGATGCTTATCGGAAATACTTCTTCATCCATCAGAGAAGTAACACTAGTGCCCCACAGGGAAATGTGCTGGGGCAAGTACTGTTCCTAGTGTATATAATTGGCTGTGATGTCTCAAATTTTGCTGATGATACAGCAATCCAGTGTTTATCGTCATCATCAGTTTTAAAAAGAATCTAATTTGGGAAAACCAAATTAACGGAGTTCAGTAGCAAAAACATCTACACCCTTAGGTACACTTAAACATATTAAGCACCTATCAAGTCTAGAGAAATTGTTTTCAGCTCTGATTTTTCTGATATTAGATTACAGAGATATTGTATGGGGGATACAACTTTCCTGAATATGCTATAATTTTCAGCATAACAATGCAACAAAGATTATTCTTGATATTAAAGTAAGTCCCTCCAGTTCATCAGCTTCAGATGTTTTAGTTCCAACTTCAGCCATACGTTCTAATTTAAGCGATTCATTCGACTTTAACTTTTGGCTTCATTGTTTTATTCTCATTGTTATGGTCTCCGTCTCGGTTTTTTCATTTCCATTGTGTCTAAATCGGATAGAATTCCCTCAAGAAATTTGTCCCCTTTTGTAAAACGTGTACCATGACTTCCGGACTCACCGCCCTAGTCGAGATTTTTTGATATTAAAAAGGGACTATGACAAAGATATGACCACTAGTCATATCACCTTCACATTTCAAAGGGCTCACCAAATATTTTACCTACTATTGGGTGGAAAAGAACTATCAACGGTTATGCATAGTATTAGGCCCCAATTACATTATGCCCTTTTCATTTGAAAACGGAACAAAATGATGCCAGATTGGCATTGCGTTTACGTTTCAGTATCAGTCGTCTCCATGTAAACACTTAAAAACGGAATCTTTTCATGCCGGATTCCATAAGAGGCAACAAAGGTGATAATTCTGCTTTTGTACAGGCCTGTTTTCAATTGCAGTGGTTCGGATACTGTTCCGCATATTTGATGAACAGTGCGTTTTCAATTCGTGGTCAATACCCTGATCATGCTGTGATTTGGCAAAAAGGCTGACCTCGAACAAGAGCTGTTCACGATTCACGAGACTCTTTGGTGTAGTTACACTTAACATTCACTAGCTGAGCTAGGAGCACAGGTAAGATTTGCTACTGTTTATCTAGAAATAACCTGGAACCCGAATCCTACATGGCACATCTCTAGTACGAGAATGTAACTCAGACTAATATACAACTTTCACGATATTTACAGGCATTTGAATTGCATGGTTATTTATCTTTGCCTTACCAAGTAATTTTACATTGGATCTTCGAGCAGAAGTTGCATACTTCAAAATTTTAGACGCTGCAAAAAGGATAGCATTAGAACCTAGGCTAGGGCATGTTGAATTGCAAGCTGTTGCTCATGGGATCAAAATCGTTTAGGCCTACTGGGTCGTATTCATAAGGGTAGCTTAAGCTCATCCAACTCATATCCAACACTAATCGCGAGATTATCTTTGCAGGTCGTATTCATAAGGGTCGATTAAGGCTAAGCCCACGCTTCGTTGCTAAACGTATCCAAGGCTGAATTTTGTAAAACAATTGAAGGCTTAAAACTGGTCGCGACCAGGTTTAAGCTATTTTCTTCTTTCAAATTCAAACCACGAAGCTGCGGAGGACATCATGGCCTTCATGTTTATTCCTGAAAATCGTAGGAAAAAGGTATACAAGGATCGCGTTAATCCACTTGATGTTTTCAGTGACGAGGAACTTATACGAAGGTTTCGATTCGATAAAAGAGGAATTGAATTTATTGTCAATCTTGTTCGCGAGGACTTAGAAAATGTGGGAGGATTTGGAAAGCCAGTCGACCCAGTTATACAAGTTTGTGCTGCTCTACGATATTATGCAGCGTCTGGAGCATTTCAATTGGGCATCGGAGATATGTTGAATATTTCACAGCCCACAGTATCAAGGTGTATCTGGAGAGTCTCGGGAGCCCTTGCTAAACATTTGAGTACGTATGTTAATTTTATAAACGTTGAGAGGCAGAAGGAATTGTTTCGTAGGAACAAGCGTTTCCCTGATGTAATAGGAGCTATTGATTGCACGCATGTTTGGTTGAAGCCACTATCGGCAGAAAAACACGCGTATGTTAACCGTAAAGGGTGGCCTTCGATTAATGTACAGGCCGTGTGTGATTACAACGGCCGGTTTTGCAGTGTCTATGCTAACTGGCCGGGATCATGCCATGATAGTTTTATACTTCGTCAGTCGGAGCTGTACCATTCTTTTGAAAGAGGAGAAAGATCAGGGTGTATTCTCGGGGATGCTGGATATCCTTGTAAGTCATGGCTACTTACACCTTATTCAAATCCTGGTACAAGAAGTCAAGAATGCTATA
>JAAAKL020014015.1:0-12169 GCA_010016065.2 Carybdea cf. marsupialis auct. non (Linnaeus, 1758) | reverse complement strand
GAATTAAAAGATTAAAAAGATTAAAAAGAAAACAGTGAACTATGAAAATGGAAGAAAGTGAAATAGGAGAAGTAGGAGATTTAATGGTGGGTATGGGAAAAGCCAAACGCTTATATAAAACTATAGGATTGCACTGACGAGTGTACACGATTAGGGAGAGAATCGAATTATTGAATCGGATCGGAGAACAGAAGATTAATGGGCAGACAATCAAAAAGGGAGCTAGTTCAAGGAGCAGGGGATTGGGAGGTGCAAAGATTTTTGCAAATAGAAAAGTACAAAAAGGGAATGCAGCTTGAGAAGAAGAAAACAGAGAAGAGCATAGAAAAATGATACCAATTTATGCTTATTAAAGATTCCAAAAGAGCGTAAATGAATGTCGATCCGAAAGGTCCAACTGGAGGAATAGTGAAAGGTTTAGAAATATGCAATAAAAAATTCGAGGACGGCATATTTCAAGATATTAAGTGGATAAATGAAATCCCAATATATGTTTTAATTTTACGAACTTTCGTGCTTCTAGCGTCAGCTACCTTCAGTATCTTAGTTCGCAGAGGAAGATACCTACCCCTCAGGAATTGTTAGTTTCAAGATAGCATAGCAGTAAGATATGTTAGGGTTATAGCTTGCAAATAATCGCCTTGCTACATGATTTGGGAAAGATTCAAGAGGAAGCCTATGATCATATCAGCAGGCTGAGTTTGCAGAACATTTGGTGAAGGAATAATGGCCTTTCTAGATGGTATATACGTTAAATTTTAAAGTGTCAGAAAGTTCAATCCAATACCCTTTCCATTTTTGCTGAGTTGATGTTATTCATTGTATTTCGTAACGTACGTATTTCGGTCTTTGGAAAACTCAAGTGAAGATAGGGACGCAGATAAAGGTTCCCTTGGCAACAATTTGCTACAATTTTGGAATCAATTGTTAAAAGCCTATGTTCTAGAATGCCACTATGCTGACCGATCCTTTCGCCCCCAAACATGCACTGCTGGCATGCGGTGAAGAACACCATCACGTAATCTTGTCTGTTCACCTGACAAAAGTCGGTCATCACCAAGAAATCTCCGTCTGCTACGTTATGGGACGGCCATTTTTAGAATTTTCCGAAAACGCAGTTTTAGGACCAATATAGAGTTTGCTCCGAGAACCACCATCATTCGACATGCTACTAGTTTAAATTACTGATGTCTGTTCTTTTTCCTTTACGTAATCATAGAGGAAAGAATTCTAACGTGTAAATGGTTACAACAATATTCGAATTTGGGGATACTTTTATGGGAGTTAAAGGATAGAGAAAAAAATAGAAAAATATGCGGAAGAAGGAAGAATAAGAAGTTAAAGTAGATTATTTGGAGTAAATGAGACGTAATGTAAATAACAACATGGGAAACCATTTTTTTTGTCAAACAGTGTCCAGAATAGTTAATTTTATAATTTACAGCGTTTGTGTAGCAGCGGACCTATGAGAAGCCACCACTAACCGTTACGCCGGCACTGGTCTAAGAAATTCGATTCCTTTTCAAGATATATTGATAATCCAAATTTTAATCCCTATCTAAGAAAACAACATGTAAAAGTGTGAGCTAAAAAGTGAGAATAAGCGAACCGAATTCGAACGAAACATCGGGGTGAAATAGAAGACCTAGTCCCTAAATTGGGAGGATGTGAAATATCCTTGGCAAATTGGGGGAAGGGGGATAGAATGCAAAATGGTACTGGAATCGTTAGTAGTGAAAGCAAAATATAATAAAGGAAATGAAAATTATGAAGTAAGTCAACATAAACAAGAGAGAGCTGCTATGAAACTGGTTAGTACTAACCATGGGTTGCATCGAGCATCACACAGAGATAGCTAAAAAATTAGAGTAACAGAATAGAAAGAAGAAGAAAAGTAAGACGTAATGATGGTAACTGTCAAGATGAATTTAAAGATGACAAAATTAAATAGAAGGCATTAAAAAACCCAAATAAATGGCGATTAATAGTTCGGAACTGTCGCTATCTGTTCCAGTGATCTGTACTCTTTGGCCCTGCCTTCAACTTTCCAGCTGTAAACTCATGACAATGATTGTGGTTCTGAAAGAATTCATTAACTAGATTCAGTTCAGTTCCGATCAAATGAAATAGAGAAGGAGATGGCTCAAAAGAACGGAACAGAAGACGCGAGTCTTTTTCGTTAGGAGAAAGACATGACGTCAAAATGAATCGAAAAATCGTAACACGCTATTAAGCTAAAGAAACAGGACAGAAATGAAGAGGAAAAACTAAAAGAAGTCACCAGACTGAAAAAGAACAATCGTTAAGAAGAGTGTTAAAAAATATTAGAAGAGCAGGAAGGGGAAAGTAAGAATGAGCACAAGTAGACGAGAGCACGACAAGCACAGGAGTGCATGAAGTGACAAGTAAGACAGAAGAAAAGAGGGAGGAAATAAAAAGGGGTAAATAAACATCAAACAAAAAGGAACAGAGTTTGACAGATTTAAACCGATATGACGTGGGTATCGTGCAAACTACAAGAGAAGACAGACACTAAGACTCTATTGCAGAAAATACAGGTATATGAATTAGAAAAGGGATGAAGCAACATGAGACAAGGGAAGAAAACACGAGACAAGGGCGAACCACCAGAAACAACAAGATAAAGTGAGAAGTGAGATAGCAAGTGCCAAAATTTGTAGGAGAGAGAATAAGGAAAGAAGAATAGCGAAGATCATCAAGGAATGTTAAAATACATAAGGCAAAATTAAGAAAACAAAGTGGATATGTAGAATATACGAAGGCATTAAACAGCTTCTAACATAGTCACAGGTCATCAACAAACAATACACCTACAGGAACATCGGGGAAAATCAAAGAAAGACAATGAAAACTGGGGATACTAGAGAGGTATTGCACTACTAATGAGAATCAAAGTACAGTTTGGGGAAAAAAAGGGGTGGAGTCAAAGAGTGCTATGAGGCCATAAGCAAAAAGCATTAGAACAGCGGAAATAGTAGAATTTGCTAGAAAAAATGAGAGAAGGAGAAGAGTCGAGAAATTTGAAGGCAGTGGGAAAGCAGTAGAGGAAAAATGAAAGCTTGAGAGAACCAAAATCTGGATGGAAGAAAACAACAAAGAAAAAAAGGCAGACGCTCAAGTATATAAACGATCCTTGGAAAAAGGAATGTCGAAGAAAAACCTCAAGAAAACAAGAACTGGAGGCTACAGCAGAAATTAAATCACGACCGAAAGTTAAGAATAGATGAAAGTAAAATTGGCCGGAGGAGTTTAGAGAAGGCCACAGGGAATATACTGAGGCTTGTCTGAAGCCGTAGATCGAGAATGGCAAGGGAGACAACGTAACAGAAAAAACAACATCTTGAAACGAAAATGATTACAATAGATAACGACAATAGTCCACAAGAAAAGGAAAAGGACAGAAGATAGCAAGGCAGCACAGAAGAGAACAGAGAAGAACAATTACGAACAAGAGAAAAAACATTAATGATGCGCGAAGGTTAACACAAGGCTAATCAAAGTGAGAGAGGAAAAAACACAAGGAACGAGAAATAGGCGATAGCAAATAGCAGATTTATTCACTGCTTGACAAGTCGCATGAAAGTGTTTTGGAAGTGCATAATTTTGGAAAATACCATCAAGGGTATCAAAGGATAATCTATTTTTTAGTGATTGACCCTCAAAAACTGTCTACAAAGTACCTATCTGATAGACATTCAGATCATCAATATTCTGATTACACTCAAATGGAATTTTCAGAGGAAAATCAGCTTGACACTGCTCCAATTCCTTTTTGATTCCGTCTGTCTTGTACATTCGGACGTCTGACGTCCACTCAGCGAAGAAAGAAACTAACCTTACCCGTTTTGCTAACTGTAGTAGCTGTCAAATTTTATAAATAACATCAGTCTTTTTCGCTGCATCAAGTAGGATTTTGTATTGCAGATTTTTTCTCTACCAGTTAACAACGTGAATTGTTGCCAACGGCGTTCTAAATAGTTACCACTAAACGCTTAATGCCGTAAAAGCGAAACAAACAATCAACATTTCTTAAGGGGTCTCTGGCCTCGTATCAGACGACAAAAAGCAAATCAAAAATCAAAGCAAACAATATGCAGAAGGGATGAGAATAATTACAAACGGAAGTGTAGATAAGCTTCTCTTCGTCTGGAATTTCTAAGAAAGCATATTCTCATGTTCCTTTTGTGTCAGACAAGATGTTTAAACGATGCACGAAAATTTCAGTGGTTCGTTTATTGTTCTTCTAAACTAGATGTTTTGAAATGAACAGATTTGGTACTTTGACGCTGTTTTCATAGGAAATGGACTCATTTGGATCTTCTCACTTTGTATTAACACTGTCCTAATTTGATTATCCAAAGTTAAGTACTCATTTGAGATTATATGAAATGGAGATAGTGAATCTTATGCATGCAAGCGTATAAATAGATCTTATGCATTTAGGCGTGTATGGCTCTGGTGATAAACGAGACAATATGAATGACAGACGAGTGGGGCTGAGAGGTGGAGGGAGGCATAGATCGATGGCAAAAGAAAACAGCTCAGCACGAAAGAGTTCGCAGGAGCATAAGACAGAATCCGTCATAACAAGGAAAAGAGCATGAGGGACAGAAAAGTGTATAAGGAACAGAAAAGTGTATAAGGAACAGAAAAGAGCATGAAGGACAGAAAAGAGCATGAGGGATAGAAAGGCACATGAGAGAGCAGAGAGGAGCAAAAGAAGGAATAATTATGCAAATAATAGGTTCCTAAGAGAGATCTGCAAGTATCTTTTTTCCCACAAAAACTTACCTTTAAAATAATTTCCAACTCTTTCTCGATTTTTCAAGTTGGTCTTTTTCAGTCATCTTTCATCAGTTGAGGTTATGATGTCTCTGTATGGATAAACGAATAAAATGGTAATTAGTTAATGAGTTACAACAGCCATTAAACCAACTGGAGGTACAGAGACCATTGAAAAAGGTAGACACAGACGGTAGCAATCCAGTAACTGGAGTCTGCATTATTGCGTTATTTCAGTCAGATATAGATGCAGGTTCAACAAATCAAGAAAGCAAAGAGAAGCTTTCCAATTTTAGAAAAATATGGACGGAAATCAATTTTATTATGTCAGTTGTCTGGCACAGATGCCTGGGCTCGTAGAGTGAGGACTGGCGGGTAAATATCAATGTAAGCATCCCGTCCGTAGCGCAACCTTATTGTAAGTTGTTGCAAACGGAATTCAGATAAGCTTCCCTTCTTCGTGGCGGACATTATGTTTAAACTCAAAATAGCAAAATTTGTTAATTGTCCTTCGCGAACAAGTACAGTGAAGTAGTTGTTTTCAACTTTTTTTACGAAACTCAGATTGTTGAAATTGGAAGTAGAATGCTTCGGGCATCGGAGGCGTATGTACCAATTTTATGTCGGACGTTATGCACGTTAACTCGATATGAGAAAAATTACAAGCAAAGACTGATTTTTGTGCTTCAGACTTTTTGCGATTTTCTTTATAAAGAGAACAAGTGGGAGTGGTTACAAAATTAAAGACAGAAATATCGTTCGAGCAAAAGTATTTCCAACCATTATATGTCAAACATATTTTATGAAAAGCTTCTGAAGATATTGTAAATATATTGTATATGTCCAACAAATGCCTCACGAAAGGGCACTGACTTTGGCAGTATTGTGTATCCATTTTTACGCCTATTCTTTACGCAGCAAGTGCAAAGAACAGACGTCTAAATAATAATTATTATTATGACGTAAAATTCTGTACTACAGGATTGGTGCCAATCGAGTAAGATCAGTTCTTGTAAGTAAAAGGAGAGACAGAAACTTGCTCATCACTGTGATGGTGCGGCCCTTTAGATTGAGTGCAGTCATAGATGACATTTTCTGGTAAATAACACAAAGATATAAAAGGTGATGCCTAGGCGAGATATTGATCTCGGCTGCTTTAGGAAAACAGTAGAAAGCGGATGATATTGAAGTACTCAAAGAATAGAACCATACTTAAGTAATTCCATTCAACACCTCTGGACTGTGAACGCTTAATTAGGATGATAGGCGACAACCGGGGTTATCGTGCGGGATGCAATTATCCTAGAGGGAGTGTGGTTTAGTTTCTTTACGGATAGTTTGCTAGAAAAAAGGTTTTATTATTTGGGTAGCCACCCCAGACATGGATACGTTCATTTTGATAAAGGTCAATAAGGGCATTTGCCACCTTGTATCCTTATCACCTTATATGAGCATGTTCATAATGCACTTTTGATTGCCTTGAAGTATCATAAGGAGTACTCTACCCTGCGGTGGGCGTTGCTAGGCTTTTGTAACTGTTTAATTGCGCTATGATTATAGTAGGCGTTTCGGAATAGTGTGCACATTTTTTAATAGTTTCGGAATGATGCTAGATTTTGCACATATGAAAGTACTTTCTTTAGGAAACCATTTTTACAACAACATTTTATTAGGTGTACAAACAAGCTAAGATTTTTTTCATGAATCCAGAGTGTCAATTGTCCAGCAAACCTACCACTGGTCTCAAACTGACATGTAGCAGCTAAAACCTACCAGATTTTGACGACATAGGCTGATTGAAATTTAAATTCTTCCTGCCCTTGTGGGTGAAGCATAGCCAGGGTAATGAGGAGGAAGTACCGACAGTTTTAATAATGAAATGTAGCATCTATTTGATGGCCGCTGCGATACGATAGCGCAATGTTGACCTCAAAGGCTTCACCAGAAATGATTATTTGAAATGAAATGAAAATAACGCAGGTTATTTTACCTAGCAAATAAACATGACAGAGACATCCAATACGCTCACTGGAATTGATTTGGTTAAAATTGAAGCCTTCTGTACTTACCTAGCCATAATTCTATCGCTCTTTCCTTTATGTTCATCTCTTCTGCGACAATCTTGGAAATGGGAAGAACATTGATCTCGAAACTACAGTTTGTAGTTCTTTTCTCCAGGGAGTTAAATTGACTATGCATAGGCATAAAGAGCCACGCTATAATACTTTCGGTAAAGTATTTGACAAATCTTTTATGCTTATGAGCTGAAATTATGTCAAGAGAATAAGAAAGCAAACGTATTGATGGAAACTATCTCATTTGAAAATTTAATGCTTACAATAGGCAGTGATGACAAGCAAACGAAATCTACTGATTGAATGGATGAGTGACAACAGAGATGATTGTACTTAACAAGTTATAACGCAAACAAATAAGTAATTCCATTAAAATACAGATTTAAACTCTCTTATGTCACACAACTCAATCCATACAATACAAACAGCGTCAGTACATATTCCAAGATGCATTGAGAGCTAGACACAATATCGATCTCTCATGATGTCCAAGCATGAATCAGTATGCTGTCACTAATAATAAGGTCCAAAAGGACCAGCTGACCCAACCCACTTGGTAGAGTGTCCTACAGTACCGGTTGAGTGCAATTTTCAAATTCACGGTTTTCCAAAAATTCCGTAGCCATCATTTTTCAAAAGTTCTACTTCATTCTATTAGAGAGTGTCAAAATGTATCTTTACCTACTGCATGACATTGCAGTGACACCTGATTTAAGGCATAGACGTAGCAATAAGACGAGCATAGGGACCCAATGATTTGAAAGTAAGACATTTTTATGTTTTTGGGATAAAGAGAGTTACAGCCATTGTACTTCTCGTACTCTTCCTGTCCTTTGAAGAACATTAATGGTGTCTGTGATGATGAGGGTCTAATGAGTAAATCTGCATCCACACCCATTGTAATCATTTATGTAATGTAATGTAGTGTTTAGAAAGAGATAAATTATGAGGTCATCAGATTCTGACCCTAGAAATAATACAGTTGAAAGAAAGCTTAATAGATATTTATCAGTATTCTAAACTTTGGTTACACTCCATGCTTACTTTTCACTAAGAGGTACCAACTGGAGGAAATGAGGATGTGAGGATCATGTTTTGTTCTATTCAAAACGAGGCTGAAAATAGCAATTTAGTATGTTTTGGCCCTACTAAGGGTGCTTTCAGATACCACAGAAGAAATTCCAACGTAGAAGCAATTCAAACACAAAATAGAAGGATTTCGGGCAAAACAATAAATGATGCGATGAAATTGTATGAGATCGCTAGTTGTTAGTCTGTCAGTATTAACACTGGAAAAACTCCTGCCAAGCGTCTATCACTTGATTGAAACTTGTGGCCGTGACCCTTAGCAAACGTAACATCGATATGCCTAAACAAACATCAATTGCGAAACATCAACAAATTTATTGCTATATTCACAAATAATGAAGAAAGGAAAATTTTCAGATTAACTCGTTAATCCTCTGATTAACTATATCATATCAAGCTGCATAATGCAATTGGTGGTGGTCAACTACTGACAACAGCGTTGTATTTATCTTTAAATACACTTTGGATTATTTACATATTGAAATTGAGGCATTTTAACTGTAAAGATGAATATCAGTAATGGTATTTCCAATGGTCATATTTCATTATACTTTATGTCATACTAATATACTCAAGCTGACATTTGTTTGCATTCCTAAACTAAATTCATGTGGAAGGAAGATAGGCTTAAGTAAGCAACCTTCTACTATCAGCAGCAACTCAGATCAAGAGAACACAAGTGCCTAAACTGTGACTATAATTTGTCAATCCTTCGCTATAACAAAGAGCGGGAGCAACGGATCACATATAATCTTTACAGAGAATGCTATCTTTCGTCAACGATTTATAGGCTTTGTCTCGATCACATAAATTTCCAGGACCAATCTGACGTCACGTCATCGAAGACTGCGAGGATGAACATATAAGGAAAATAGAGATTCGTGAGGCGCCCTTGCATTAATTTGACGTCATACAGAAGAACTATATTCGTTAAGAGAAAACAGTTGTTCGGCACTTTTAGCATTATCGCTTCAAAGTTACATTGAGTTGATTGAGTTATTTAAAGGTGTATTTGGCAAAGTTTCATTACAATTTTGAAAGAGAGTAATGGATAGCAGTGAAAGGGTTCGTGGAGTTCATCTTTTTCACCATGGGAGACGGAGTATGTCATTTGATGACTTAGGAAAATACAATGCATTGCATTCTGACAGACATACGAATGAAAAAGAATGCACCGTCATGCAGACGGTGGCTGATATTACCAGAGAAATGAAGAAATGCGAACAAAATGCCGTTAAGCTTGGAGAAATGCAGCAAAAAATACAATTATTGCAGTCAAAGATCAAGTGCGCAAAGACGGATTTCGTGTTGATTCAAGAAGAGGTTCAGAAACGCGAGGAGAGACGCGAAAAGTTAATTTTACAACATTTGTACTATTCTCGACGTCTTCGCATAGAAAAGGAGCTACAAGAACTCCATAGAAGAAAGTACACAAGGTACCACATCGATGCATTTAATAAAAGGTATGGAATAATCTCTGATAAAGGTGACCAGGCTTTTATTTTATCTGTTAAGCAGTTAGAAAAACACTACAACGAATTACGTAAGACTTGCAAAGATTTGAAAGAGAAGGTAGCTCAAGCTGAACAGGATTTAATGCATCTAGAAAAGGAAAAGTACGAAATCATGGAGATTGTGCGTCAGTATGCAAGCAATGAGAACATGAAAGACCAAGAAGAGGACAGGCTTAGTGAAAGTTCGTGGGAAACAGTCGATTCTGACATTTCGGAGGCATCTTATGCGTCCACAAACCAACATGATTTACAAGTCTTGCAATATCTGAAATATATTCAAAGGTCTTTGACTTCAGGAATTATGGAGTTTAATATGTTGAAGAAGGAAAGTGAAGCACAAAGAAATAAAATGTATATTTTAGATCAAAAGCAAAATGAGGCAGATGCAAGAGTTTTGGAGGGAAACAGATCCTTGGCACGTGTGAGGAAAGAAAAGGAAAGATATGTAGCTTGTATGTCCTTAAAGAAGGATATCATGGACTTATTGTCAGAGAAAGAAAAATTAGAGGCAGATAAAGAAAGAAACCAAGCAATATTGCAGATGCGCAGAAAGGAAAGTACAGAGCTGAAAGAAAAGAAAGAGCTTTTGCTAGAACTGAACAACATACTTACCGAGGAAGAGAAACAATTTAACATCGACATGGAGAGAAGTTTGAAGAAGAAGGAACAGCGATGGTATCGGAGATTATTCCGATGGATCAGACGCCAATGAAATGAAATTATCAGAGGACTTGAGTTTCGTTTACGTGTCTGCAATTTAGATTGGTGAAGACCTGTAAATAATCAAGTAGATAAAAATGACATGAAATGCTAGTTTCTCGTTTATTTTGTTTTTGTCTGTTCTTTCCTATTAAAATAAAATATTTAAAACCATTTGATTTTATTTATTTAAAATATTTAATTGCAAGAATAAATTTTTTTAGAATATTAAGTTTTAAAAATGAAAAATTTTAAAATATAATTAAAAATACAAAGATCTAAAATATTGAATTCTGTTTCGTAAGAGGCGCGCTACAGTTTAAGCCAGGGATGGGCGACTGGCGGCCCGCCTGCGGCCTCAGTGCGGCCCCTAGCACATTTATTAATTACATTTTGTCATAAAAAAACGAACAAAAATAATCGGTGGTAATCACACCTTTGTCCGATAGGGCGCGCTTCCAATTTAAATAATTAGGAGGCCTGAGCCTTGCCGAGTGTTCAGCGATGAAGAATTGATGAGAGCTATGGCCTCTACAAAGAAGAGAAAACTCGACCAAGAAAATCGAACTTTTCAGTCAAGATGGGAAGAAGATTATTTATTCATCGAGTTCAAAGGCAAGCCAATGTGCATGGTTTGCTTAGAAGCCATGGCAGTCATGAAAGACTTCAATTTAAGTCGCCACTACAACGCATTGCACAAAGTTAAATATGAGAAATACAGCACCTCAGCACAGAAGAGCAACTTGGCGTGTTTTTTCCACACAAACTTGTGACAGGACAGTGAGATAGGGATTTTGAGTGACTTTGGGTTTGAAAAGAAATTTCCAAATGTACCGATAGAGGAGAAAAGCAACGGGGTCAACATATCACTATACTTAGATTTGATGTAATGTACAAATATTTTTGGCTTTATATTTTTATGAGCGTGCGGCGCAGGCCTATCACACCTGGAGAATACGCCCCTGGAATCAACAGCCTTTATTTTCTTAAAACTGTGCCTAAAGCACAGTAGAAATTTCAACAAACACTAAAAAAGTTTGGAAAAGATGATATTCAACATTATCCATCTAAAGTAACTCTTGTTTGTATTTAAAAATCTATGTTAATGTTGTAAATTAATATCAACGTCGTCGAGTAAAACTCCCTAGTTTTCTGTTTAGAGACATTTCCCCCACAATATCAGGAACAGTGTCAAAGTTTGTGAATAGGTGGAGAAACAACTTGAGTTAAAGAACAGGCAAAAAGAATCTATACCAAGATCTCAATTATAGTCCAAGCGGGAAATGGACACTGAATGTCCCCATGTTCGTCATGGCGCAATAAGTGGGAAGTATAGCAATTGATATATTCCGTAGAGTAAGATGTATTGAAGAATATTTTATCTATATATACCTTCAAGATCTACAATGGCACACAACTTTAATAAACGGAACTGCCATGCGAACATGAGCTGGATTTGTCCTTTCACGCTGAATCCATAAAACAGTCAAACAGTCAAGTTTCTTCCTCTTTTCTGCTTTAATAATGGGTGGATAATGGCGATCAATATCTTACCAAAGAAGACACACTGAGCAATTAGGTGCAAAAGACTACTAGTAAATAATGATTGAAACAAGACCTGATAAGAGCTCGGTCAGGGAAATGACCAAATTGTTTGCCCTTCACTGTGATAATACTACGTTATTAAAAAACAAGAAATTTGGAAGACAAATTCCATTGTTTCTGCTGCTATCACCGATTCTTCGTATCGGTTTGTGTCTTTAGCATGTTTATGTCAAAGTAATGATTAAATTTCTGATTTTAAATCTTATTTGAAAAGTGAAACAATAATAGTTTAACAAAGTCTTCGATATTTCTTAGTTTGAAAAAATTGGCGAATGCAAATTTTCAGTTTTCATTGTCATAGCTTTGTAACGTTTAAGGATGATATTAAAGACTAGTTGAATGTCCCGGCGCTGCCCGGGAAGCTAAGGTCTGCAAACATTGCTG